>JACXVL010000602.1:0-33875 GCA_014898675.1 Athelia sp. TMB
TGTACGCGCAAAGTCATCATCCGCCGTCACAGTCCCAGAATCGCCATGGCCCAATTCCGACACTCAACACGACGCATCACATTCCAATCCGGAGGATGCACAGAACTCTGCTGCCCACCCCCCTACCAGGCAGTCAGCACATCAACGCGGCTCTTCGCGGAGTACCAGGCCGAAAGCCCACGACACGACACGGAGCTCTGTGCGCGCCCCTCATCTTCCCCAGCACCTGATGTCCATGATCGAGACGCTACTATCGAGCAAGTCGCAGCAATCTACGTTGAAGTCCCTCCGCTCCAGCCCCCTCTTAGAAGACTTTCGAGACCGTGCCAAAGTCACCATGATTGCCGAAACCTTGGCTCGGACTCGACATCCACACCGTGCAAAATTGGTACTGGCGTTGGCGCACCGCATCGGGTGCCCACTGAAGCAGAGCGCATACGAGAGTGTGGCGTTTCAGCTGGCAGGTGCGAAACATTGGCGCTTCATCCCGCCGCTGGTAGCTCTGGGGAAGCGACAGAGTGGTCGAACCACTGTTCGGCTTCTCAACTGGCGAACACTTGCGGCCATAGAGCTTGCAAACTTTGCCAACCTAGAGACCGTACTCGACGAGTTCGAAGCCGAAGGCCTGAAGGCAAACCAGCGCGCTTATCACCTTCTGATATCGGGTCACCTTCGCAATCACAACCTGAGGCTGGCGAGGGAGAACATGAAGAAGATGGAGGATGCTGGCTTCCCAATAGATTCAGCCACACATGCCATCGTGTTGTCCGTCTATCGCAAGTTGGGCCCAGCCATCGAAGTACAAGAGCATGCGTTCGGGGCGTTGCGGGATGTCGACAAACGGACGCAGACCATTATACTGAACAATTTGCTGCAGCTGTATTTCGACGCAAACGACATCGCCGGTATCTCCCTCGTGCTTCCTCTGTTTCACCTAGGCGATTCAGACTGTCCATTAACCGACGAGATTGGTATAGACACCATCCACCGCGGCGGAAATGGGTCCAGCCACCCCCTGCCCAGTGTTCCCCATTCTTCTGTTGCCCCGGATGCTGCTACTTTCACCATCCTCATGAATCATGTTGCTGCGCGGCGGAATTTACCGGCTGCGCTACGCTTATTCGGCAGGATGCTGTCTCTCGGTGTTAGTCCTGACACAGCGGCGGTATCTGCGCTTCTCCGCGCCTATTTCAAGGCCGACGGGGAGATAATCGCAATTCGCATGATTGCAGAGATGTGCCAGCCATGTGCCGTGCCTCGATCACTCTTTGTTTCCCTCGGCCTCGACTCCCACTCCCACTCACCACTCCCCCTGTCTGTCAAGGGCATTCCACTCACCGCCGAAATTTTCAATGCGCTCATGCGGAATTCTTTGAACAAGCGCGGTCTCAAGGGTGCTCGCACTGTACTTCGCATCATGCGTTACTGCCAGATGGAACCAGACTCGCGGACAATCGAAATTTTCATGACCTACCTGGACCGTGTCCAGCATGCCCGTCCGCGAGACTTGATTCGTGTCCTCCGCAACCTGACCTCCGGTGCCACCCGCCCTTCGTTAAATCATGTCCACATTATCATGAGATCGGTTCTCCGCCGCGAAAGATTCTTATTGCAAGGTTCCGGGTGGGATGTCAACGCAGCGAAGTTCTCACCCAACCGCCGAGACCTTCACCGCTACCCAGAGGGTCGAATATCCGGGGCCGCAGCCTCATTTGATCCCACGGCGGGAATCGAATTCCCAAGCAAGCTTTCTTACCGGGGACTCATCAAGCCAATTGTGCAGTCCCTATCTTCGCGGCGTATCATGAGTGACCGATCGACCATGGCCATGCGAATTAAACATGAGGCCGTGAGCAACTCAGACATGACCGCAGCCAAGGCTGTCTTCGAGCAGATGCTCGTGCGGGGGATGCATCCCACAAAGCACCACTATGCTGCTCTGATGGAAGGATATGCTCAGTCGGGAGACACACGCGGCGCCGAGAGTGTCATGGCTTCGGCACTGGAGGCGGGCATTCGGCCCAACGTCGTCATGTTCACGATACTCTTGACAGGCCATGCTCGCAAGGGAAGTCCTGATGGAGCGATGCGAACTTTCGAGAACATGGTGGCCGCTGGTATTCGACCAGACGTGCCGGTGGTGGACGCGCTTGCGAGCGCTTACTTTGCTGTGGGTGCCTACAAGATCTCCAAGCGTATACTGCTAGCTCTTTGGCCACATGCGCACCCGCCCGTCAACCGCGTACGTGGAGCAAGCCTGAAACGACTGACGCAAATATTCCGCCGTCACGATTTGCGATCGAGCGCCCGGAGTCATCCTACGCAGAAGATGACGAAGTACGAGCAGATATTGCTGCGGTGGAAGATTGCCAAGATATTGATGGCGTGGAAGAGGGTTGGTAAACTGGATCCAAATCACAAACAGTCGCCCGTTGGAAATTGAACAGCATGAGTGGAGTGTAATAAAATACAATACAAGGTCTTAAGCCTAATTTAATTAGCAGCGGTTGATCACACAAATCGATTTCTCGCGTCGAGCATCCGCAGAGCCTCTTTGACTGCATCAGCCCGAACCTCTCGCACTCTTCTCCTCCCACACTCGATCAAGACCTCCTGTGGCACAAGCCTTGGCGGGGTCCCCGCAGCTCGTTTGCCATGTATAGAGCGATCTATCGAGTCCTGGACTGACGTCGTGGGTGTCACTCCAACTGGGGAGTCGATACGATCTGGAGTGGCTGAACCAAGTGCTGGGGATATTACAACACGTGGGCCGGTGCACTTTGTTCGGCGAGCTACCACGTCTGCGAGGAGTGTCAGATCAGCGAAGGCAACGTTGGGGTGTGATTTGATTTTCCGCCACGCCTTGTCAGTGGAAATAGTGTCTGGCACGCCATGGCGACTGTTTGCCGGACTGCTCTGCTCAGCAAGCTCGCCGTCACGGCAGGGACAATTCTCGCAATCTACGGCGGTGGAAGCCGATTCGCCAACGGCAGCACAGAACGCTTGACCGAAGCTATCGTCTGCACAAGCCATGCAATTCTTTGGGTCTCCCGAGCATGTGGGGAGGGCAGAGGGGCTTGGAACCGCCGTCAAAAGTTCGAAGATGGGCTTCGCCGCTGAGGTTGCAGCGCGACGGCGAAGAGGCACTGCAGGCTGGTATACATGGGGCTTGTTCAGTAGGGAATCAGCAGACGGGGTTTCGACCGGCACCGCCGGCCCTCCTGGGAGGTGCGCCTCTGATTTCCTGTGCTCGAAATGCTCCATCCTCAAAGGTACAGTCAACAGCGGTTCATTGGAAACCTCGCGCATCATGTTTCTGCAGAAGCAGTCCGTCTCGTCGCTGCATAAGCCACAGGAGGTGTCGGTGAATGGATTCTGATCCTGTCCCGCGTCCATGGGGTCCACAACATCGCCATCTGCGGGCCCAAAATGCGACAAGGAATGCTCCACTGGTAAGGAGGTGGGTGAAGATCGGGTGGCAGGGCTGTCGATGAATTCTGGCGGCGACGCCATCGATGCTGGCGAGGGATAAGAGGAGGCTGCCAATGTATTTGCGGGTGGATGATTCCCTGCTCTCGCTCGCTTTGCAGTTCTTTCTTCTTCGTCGGGAGACGAGCCGAATGGCTTGTCTCTCCTGCGTTTCCGTTGCATGTTCTCGCCACCAGTCGTAAGGTGTTCTGCCTCGCAGACGGCGACTCTTTCTTTGAGGGCAAGATTCTCCTTGCGTAGTTGCTCATTCTCCTCCTTCAGACGTTTGGAAATATTTTGCAGCGTTACATTGCGTTCGATTTCTCCCTTCTCATACTGCTTTATGCGAGCTTGAAGTTCTGCTAGCTGAGATTGTTTACGTTCCCGGAAAGCGCGTTGTGCAGCTCTAAACGTACGGACCAGGTCAGTTAATCTGAGAAATTTATAAAACTCCAGGCTTGCCTGTTTTGCGTTTTGCGGCCTTGACTGTCCACTTGAGCCTTTCAGGTCGGAGTGGTAAGCATAGAGATAATTCAATTGACACCGGGAAGCTCACTTCATCCTCCTCAGCTTCTTTGGAGGAGCCAACCAACTTTGGTTTGCGGCCTGGCTTTGGTTTGGCGGGAATGACCCACTCTTTGGACGCTAGGGACGTTAGAAGGTAGGTTAACATAGCGCGACTCGGGTGCAAGGTGGACTTGCTTACCTGTCGCCCAGAGAGTTGACGAAGAGGCAACAGCGGTGTCTAAACTATGGCTCGTTGATGCCATATTAATTTTTCAAGGTTCCCTGTAGCACTCCGAGCTAATGTTGACCAGAGTGACGAAGAGCGCAGTGGTGATCGCGAAGAGGAGTTAAGTCAGAATGAGCTAATCTGATAAAAATGCTTCGGGAGATCCCGCCGAGTCTTCGGCCGCCCGAGCCACGTGTAACTGTGGCTTCACGATAGAGTAACTCAGAGAGTATACTACAGTATAGCACAATGATTGAACTGTGCCGAGGGGCAGCAGGCGCAGACGGGATTTCACTTTCATGTTAAAGACACTTACAAGGCAAAGATAGCAAACGTTTGAAGTGCGACCATCTGACCTGCTTGCTTCAATTTGACAGCAGCAACTGCAGGAGCAAGTTGAAAGGGTGACTAGAGGATGCTGAGAATGCACAGTATCAAGCAAGATTGAATAGTAGAATGGATCATCGATATCGTCAATCAAGGTATCTACAAACAGACAGTCGGCGTGGATAAAATCAATCACTGCCATCATTCTTCACATCCCCATCCACCTCGTCGGAGGACCCTTCTTCGAGGCCGGAATTGACAATCATCTCCTTGCAGTCATCCTCCCCAATCTCTCCCTGCCAGCCGTTGTCAGCAAGATACTGCATGAACTTGGCATCTTCCTCTGCCAGGTCCACGCCGGTCAAGTCTGGGACAAAGAAATATGTGACCAATATGCCAGCAATACCACAAATGGCGGCGATGATGAATGTCCACTTCTTTCCGAGGTGCGTCTGGATCGGCGTGAAGGCCTGTGTACCAATTGCGGCGCCAGTTTTGCCGAGTGCTGCAGAAATTCCGTACGCGGTACCTCTGTATTTAGATATGTGTTAGTTGGAAATTCTCAGTCAGCTTATTGTGAAGTGCTTGCCTAATAGGTGTAGCGTATGACCTGAAATATCATCATGAGCAAGGATATCTCTTAAGAGCAGAGAAAACCTACTCGGAGCTAATAAGACCCAGCATATCACCAGGACCAAGATTGCCAAAGCTCTGCATCAAACCTGTTTGGGTGAGATAGTCAGCCGAGATGACCCAGCGTCTAGATAGAGAGATTGATCGAACCGTAGCTGCATACAAGTCAATCAAGGCACATTTCACTGGAAAGAAATATCACTTACAAGATGACGAACAGAGGAATTATCTTGGTGATTTGTTCATATGCGCATCCAATGATGAGACCTAAAAGAGAGCTGAGATTTGCCGGCCGTACTCACCAGTGCAGGTCACTTACCGAAGACGAGGTATCCTCCGAAACCGAGCATCATCTGTATTCAACAATAAGCAACTTTCAGGGCTGGTCACGAGGTCACACATACGGTGTTGCGTCTTCCGAGGGGATTGCAGAGTGCAGCGCCAACAAACACTCCGGGAAGAGCAATGGCGCCCAATAGAAGCTGCCATTCTGCGGTCTGTTTGATATCGGCGTTCTTGACAACGCTGGCAATGATGGTGCCCGAGAAGACGCCGTTCGGGAAGGTCACCTATGGCAATGAACTCAAATGAGTGCTTGGGAGCATACAACGAGCGACTTACGAAATCGTACAGAAACCATGCTCCACATGTTCCAATGAGCTCCCTCCAATATCTCTTGAGCACCAAGCGATACGGGACATTGTCTATCGCCTTCTAGATCAGTTACGTGTCCCACTCTGAATATGTAAACTCACGCTTAATGGCCCCTTTCTTGTACAGTTTCGAGCTCAACATCCTCAAACGGAAAATGAAGACCGTCAAAGGAAGGAGAATGCCGATGCCGAAACAGACCCGCCAGACAGTCGGTAGATGGTCCTCGCCAGCAGCAGAAAGAACAATGAGGAATACGCAGACAGCAAGCGGGCCACCGAACTGGGGCTAGACTCAGTATCTTACTCTTCAGAAATGGGAAGAAGATTGCACGTACACTCAAGACGAAGTTGGTGACCATGATGAACACTTTCTCAAAGGTTGGTTAAGCAGCACGCCAATGAGAGGTGCTGATGCTTACCTGGCCCCCGGTTGTTCACCATCTTTTCATTGGCAGCCTCACTTGCGCTAGTTGAGGAAGCGGGATACTCTCCTCCAACACCCTGAACCGGTATAAGTGGTCTTCTGGCATACTGAGAATAATGCACTCACAACACCAGTAATGCCTCGAGCCACAGTTAAAAACCAGAACAAACCTTGTACACTCCCATGGGCACCATGAGCAGCTGTGCCCAGGGTAGCACTAATTCTTCTCAGTCTTATGATTTGAGAGGTTCTTGCGAATACACTCACCCAATGATGATCAGCAGAGTAGTTGCCACAAGGGCAACTTTTCGGCCGAGACGGTCGCATACCAACCCAACACTTAGCTGGCCAAGGATGGCACCTTCGCAAGGGTTCGTTAGCACTGTAAGGAAGGAGCTTGGTGATAGGCGACTAACCGACGAGGAGAGCGTTGGAAACTCGAGTGGACACGGTGGCGGTGTACTCGGTCGGGTACAGTTTTTTGAATACAACCTTTGCAATGATCAGTTTCCAGGAGTCAAAGGTTACAGAAGGATGCACATACGTTAGACATTGTCATAAGATTGTTTTGGTCTGGAGAAATATGAGCATTCAAGAGACCTGAGATCCTCATACGCGTGAAAGCACTCACATCCGTCGCTGATCAGACCGAACGCGGCTGCGGCGATCGTAAAGTACGCACTCAACCTCTCCTTGGGAGTTTGTTCGTGCGCATCTGCCTGGAGCTCGCGAGCATGCTTGCTGGCAGAAACACGGGGAGCGGCAGATCTGGGGCCCTCCTCGCGTGGCATATTGGGAACGGCAACTTCAGAGGTCATGATAGTCGTGAAGTTAGAGGCCTCGCAAAAAGGAACACTCCAAGCGAGCAGACTATATCACCCCTACACGCACGTGTGCATGTTTTCGCACTGGAGAACGGATCAGAGCTCCGTCTCAGGTCCGCTGTGATGGGAGGCCTTTGGCATGGTGCATCACTGCATTTGACAGAACTTGGACAGAATAGTAAACTGAGGGACATTTAGAGCGGTCGTGGCGTTTAAAAGGGTAAAGAAGGTCGAAGAGATAAGCAGCAGCTAAGCTGAGGAGGACGACATAGACTGTATCGAGCTCTTTCCATTGGCGGGTTGAGAGGCGACTCGTGCGTCGTGACGCAAGGTAGCGCATGGTCGCTGCCAGGAATCCGGTCGAGGTAGCTGCGGAGACAATACATCTTATCACTTCTTTCCCGTTTTGGATTCACGCCACAATCGCCGATTGACCAATTTTTTCGAAACCTAGATCAACGACGAGCAAAGCACAAAATGTCTGCAGCGACATCGAGCTCGTATAACGATATCGACGACGAGATAGATTACTCTGATATCGAAGCAAAGTGCGTGCAATATCTATCATTTCAGACACAAGCCTTATTATGAGCACTTAGATATCAGGTCCATTTGGATGAGGACTTCGACAACACATTAGTCGTAGATGGTGTGCCAGTCATCGACAAGAGCAAGCTGGAAAGACTTCTGGCAAAAATAACCAAAGAATTCGCGAGGAAAGGGGCCCCCATTAAGCAAGAGGACATCTTCGTACCATGGGACGATGCAAAGGACAAAAGCAAAGGGTGCGTTATCAGACAACTTGATATCGAAGCAATGCCGACCGTATTATAGATACATCTTCATCGAGTTCCGCGGTGTGGATGAAGCCTCCTTTGCACTGGCAGCCTTAGACGGACATCCTTTCGATGCCAGACACACTTTCAAAATTAATCGATTCTCTGACATCGAGAAATACACCAACATGGATGAGACCTATGTCGAGCCAAAGGCAGAGGAATATAAGCCCAGAGTGAGTTCACTGATATGTACTTTTTTTCCACGCTTAAGATTGGTTTCATCAGGAACATCTCAGAGCCTGGCTAGCAGATCCCCAAGGCCGCGACCAATATGCGACCTTCCGCGGCGATGAAGTTGAGATTCACTGGCACGGCAAACCATCACAGTGCGAAATTGCCTACAAACATCCGGAGCCGAATTGGACAGATCTTTATGTTTCGTGGTCACCCATAGGGACCTACCTCGTCACATTGCACCGTCAAGGTGTGCGCCTCTGGGGCGGACCTTCTTGGAAAGCCCAACAGCGCTTCGCGCATCCTCTTGTAAAACTTCTGGACTTTTCTCCCTGCGAGAACTATCTCGTTACCTGGTCCCACGATGCCATAGTCGTCCCAGAAGGCGCGCTGCAAGGGCCTCAGTATTTCTCCCCTGAGGATGAGGGGAACAACATGGCTGTGTGGGATATCAAGTCTGGCAACCTCATCCGTACCTTCCCAACTACACAGGAAGCGGATGATCCATCTCAAAAGCGTCAGATGCAATGGCCTGCCTTGAAATGGAGCGCTGACGATACTTTTGTGGGACGTGTTACACCCGGTCAGCAGATCAGCATCTACGAACTGCCAGGCATGATGCTTCAAGGGAAGAAGAGTATTAAGATCGAAGGCGTGGTAGACTTCGAATGGTGCCCGCATGGAGACAAGGATAGGGAAGATGCAGAAAAGGATGCCAAGGCTGGCAAGGGGCCCAAAAAAGCGAGAGAGAACATGTTCGCATACTGGACCCCTGAAGTCGCTAATCAGCCTGCTCGCGTCACTCTACTCGGTTTCCCCAGTAGGGATATCCTCCGTCAAACCAACCTCTTCAACGTCTCTGATGTAATTATTTTGTGTTTTGTAATATTGTCCGACCTACTCACCACGAAACGTAGTGCAAACTCTACTGGCAGAACCATGGCGACTTCCTCTGCGTTAAAGTGGATCGCCACACGAAAACAAAGAAGTCCATATTCTGCAACTTAGAAATTTTCCGAGTACGTGAAAAGGGCTACCCTGTGGAGGTTGTTGAGTTGAAAGGTAAGGTTGTTCATCGAGAGTGCCTCTCGCACGTTAATCATCTGCTGCTGTAGACACGGTGACCGACTTTTCTTGGGAACCAAAGGGCGAGCGATTTGCCATCGTATCGAGCAATGATCCTAACCTTGGGAACCCGGGGCCTGGTATCACCATCAAGACCGATGTGAGCTTCTACCAGCTGGAGCACGTTAAGAATGACTTCCGGTTGTTGAGTGAGTAGTTGCTTCTCTGTCTCTCGATGTTGTCGACTAACCTGGTCGCAAGAAACTCTTGCTGGAAGGACGAGCAATACCATACGCTGGTCTCCTCGCGGACGCCACGTTGTTTTGGCCACTGTGGGCTCTTCAACCAAGTCAGAGCTCGAGTTCTGGGATCTTGATTTCAATTCGGACGATCGTAGAGAAGGTCAGGTATCCAAAGAGGAGTGGGGTAGCGGCATCCAGCAATTGGGGACCGCCGATCACTATGGCGTGACTGATGTTGAGTGGGACCCCAGCGGCCGATACTTGGCTACGAGTGCTAGCGCATGGAGGCATACGGTTTGTGCCATTTATATGCTCACTGTTTCGGTTTTGTCCATAACGTCATTTGTCAGCTTGAGAACGGATATGCCATCTGGGACTTCCGTGGTCAGGAGCTGGAAAAGTACATTCTCGACCGGTTCAAGCAATTCCTCTGGCGGCCGCGTCCACGCACGTTGCTCAACAAAGAACAGCAGCGTCTTGTCAGGAAAAATCTTCGCGAGTATGCTCGCGCTTTCGAGGAGGAAGATGCTGCAGATGTACACAAGGAGAGTGCTGAACTCATCGCTCAGCGCAAGCGTCTTGTCGATGAGTGGAACGCATGGAGGTCCAGGTGCCAAGCTGAAGTCGCGGATGAGGGGAAGAGCACTGGCAAAAAGCCCGAAGTCGAGGAGAAGGAGGAGATCGAGGTTTGGATTGAAGAGGTTATCGAGCAGATTGAGGAAGTGGTTGTGGATTGACATGTTGTATCTTGATCTTGAATTTGTATCCATGTGTGGGCTCTTGTGGACGCAACTTGTGATATAAAGGAGCCGACATTTTTGATGTCACTAGTACTGTGCCGACGCGACCTGACATTCCTCTGTTCTGTGCTCTTGTTGTGCTCACCCTGTGGATGTCGGTCCCCTTGCTGCGGCAGCTTGCTTCCAACCGCCTACAGTGCTCATCCTCAGCATTATGTCGCGCTCGACGGTGGTTCGTAGCCCAGGCAGCGACTGCGGTCACGGACGTTCCTGACGTGAAGCCAGTCACCAAAAAACCAAGGACTAGAAAGTCCAAAACAGGAGAGGAGAAGCCGAAGAAGGTCTCGAAGTCTAAGAAACTCGCGCAAGATACGCCTCGCGCGAATCCTCTCGAAGAGGCCAAAGCGACCAAATATCTCGAATGGGTGAAGGAAACTGGAGCAGGTCCTTTGAACCCGGATGATCTTGAACGATACCGTCCGAAGCATGTCCCCCATAACGTGGATTCTGAGCACTACGCGAAAGAATACGACAAGCTAGTCAACAAACTGTGTCGCTCATGGCTGCGTGAGCAGTTGTGGGACTTTAACGTGATGTTCGACTATGATCCACGGCCTTTCCATACGAAGCATCAACTCGCTGAATTCATAGTCGAGAGAAGATGGAATTGGCCACGTCTGAAGGATGTCGAAAGAGCGAAACGGGAGAGGACTGAGATTTCAGAACGAGGTGCGCCCAGTACTTCTACACAGCTTGTACTGTCATTTGACATGGGCCCTCTCAGTGTTCCCTATCGAGCCGATTCAGCTGTTCCTCCTCCTGGGAAAAGGTCAGTCATGCCAAATCAGCGATTCGCGGGAAATTAATCTTATAATGATCAGATGGCGCTGAGCTTTTGCAAATGTCTCAAGATTACAATGTGCACATAAATGTGACGAGGGAGCCATTATCGCTGCGAGTAGAAGGTCTTTTGCCCTCACTCAAAGCCTTGGCGGAACATATATCAGCAGTGAAGAAGGTGTGTAGTGACCCAGCCTCCATCTACTGCAGTGTTGACCTCAAGTTTCAGTCCATAGTCGAAGACATCATCAAGGTACCTGGAGGGCAACCTGTTAATGGTGATTTGATACAGCCGATCTCTCGACTGTCTGGTGCGCACGTTGAAAATACGACAGCCGACGGCGTGGTAAGTACTTTCTAAATCCCTACCGCTACTTATTCATGTCATCGCAGGTTCGCATATGTGCCAAGGACGCAAAAAGCCTGAAGATTGCGACGCGCATGATCACCAGATCTGCATTGGAGGCAAGAAATCCCTCCTCAACTTCATCAGGTGATAGTTTGCTGATATTCGTCCACAGGGAACAGAAGCGTCGCGCACCACAATGCTATCTTATCTGCCCACCAGCAATGACTCGCACGTCACTGCTGCATTAGCGCCCCCAAAGTACTCTCTATATCCGTTCCTTTCTCCACGACCCCTGCCTTGGACAATGAAGACAGGTGGGGCATTCAGAATACGCAGAGTGGCAGAATGGCTTGGTGTGGACAATCAGGAGGATACTTTGGCGACAGGAGGACTCGCTGAGGGCAAAGGGAAAATCATTGGAATCGACAAGTGAGTCTCATTACTCACGAACATAGATCCTGCTCACATTTTCTCCTTAGACAAGAAAGGGACCTCAGAGAAAGTCTTTTCAACAAAATGCCACCACTACAAGGATCTCGCACCGTCATGGCTTCGTGAGTATGCTGCACCATGACATGATCATATGAGAACTTATAGGCTATTTTCATAGATTTGGACATGTACTCTTTCCTTCGGAGAGGGCAAGTCAGAGGGCAAGCCTTGTCCCCCCATTGAATGGATCTTGGGCATATCAGCATATCCTTGAATGGATAGACAAGAGTCGCACATCCCCCACCTTTGTCCCGAGGTATTGCAGTTTCACCGTACCACTCTTGGATAACCCTCACCGTGCAAAATTTGTAGCTTACCGATGACTCTCCTACACTCTGAACCAAAAGAACAAAAGTTTCTTGTCCGTTTCTTCTATCAAGTGGCCAAGCAACCCAGGTCTATGAAAGCGAAGTCGAAGACTTCTTGGCCATCACAACCTTCAAGGGTACTCAAGTTTGAGGTCATTTTGGCTCACTCGAGATCTCACACGAAGGCGCCAACTTTGAGCAATGAAGGTCCGAAGGAAATTACCTTAGGAACTGCGGCAACTCCTGTTGATTTCGGCGTTCCACGTGGGAAATTGCTTGAAACTGCGTCCCTAAGCAAAGAAATCCTCGAAGAAATTGATGCAGAAAGTGTGGCCACACCTGCTGATTTTGGCGTTCCCCTGGAGGACTACCCAGAAAGCACATTCTTGAAGGAACCATCTAAATTCAAACCTGATCCACCTCTTGCTGCCGTTGACCTCACCATCCTGGACGCGCCCCGATGCTGGATTGGAACCGAAACAACCGCGAATATCGCCCTCCCGGATAGGTAAGTTCCCGAATTATCGGATTCCTGCCGATACCTAACTCAATTATTTCGTAGGCCTATGGATGTGCGTTTGACTGCTTTTGATCACGAAGAGGTGACGCGGGAGCAGGAGCCTAAGGAGTTGCAAACATATTGTTCATCTCTACAAGCGTTGTAAGTTTCTCCTCCGGATCGCTTACACTTCTCAGTAATTCACTTCCAATAGTTTGCAAGGTGAATCAGAGATTGGCGGGGATGAAGTAGTCGCCCCTTCGGCGCCGACTTCTTTCGAATACCAAGGAGAGACATTCGTCCTTCACAAGAGCTCCAGTGTCAGGCAGAGTCACGAACCCCTTCCCGACGGCTTACAAGGCTATGTGTCAAATGAGAGTATCCTAGATTTGGAAAGTCAGCAGAAGTCGACTGCAAGCGAGGTCAGTGTTGCTGCTTAGCTATTCAATTTTGACGATTGTTAAAGGTTTTTTATTATTTGAAAAATAAAGATCGTCTGCGTTGACTATTCATCCGACGATGCCTGGAGGGCTTTCCTTACGTCTTGCGACCGTTTGACCGCGAAACACTACATGCCAGGAAGCACAGAAGGTGGTCTAGATTTAGACATAGATTAATCCCACATAATATATATATATATACAATACATCCAGCTCAGCAGACTAATTACGCTTTCGCTTTTTAGTGGCCTTTTCTTTTCGTTTCTTTGCCCGGACCTAAAAGCATCGAAGTGAGTAAGCAGATATCGCGTATTCCACGGAACGCACCTCTTTCTTCATACGCGAGTCGACCATGGAATAACGGCCTTTGACACCTTTGGGCCTGCCCTTGATACCTTTGTGAGCTCCTTTAGCTACCACAAGCTTGATCTCTTTCTTTTCCTTCTGGCCGCTAGACATGCCCTTGCGCATGAGTTTCTCAATCGCTTGCGCTTTTTCTCGCTCCGACATATCAGAGGTTGCATTGACACCTTCGGCCTTCTTCATCGCCTTATCCAAACGCTGCGCTGCCTTGTACTTCTTACGTGCTTTGGCTTCTGCAACCTTCTTGATCGGTCGCGCATCCAAAGCACGTTGCCGAGCTCGGAGAGCAGATACCGCTTCCTTGGTGATAGGCAAATTGGCCTTGTAGTTCTTTGCTTCATCATCCAAAAACCAGTCAGGAAGGCCATCTCGCGAGTTGAGGGAATATCGGTTGAAACCGTCATTGATCAGTTGCGTTTTTGTCTTCTCGCGATTGACCAGTTGCTGCGCGATGGTTACGGCTTCCGGTGTAACAAGCCCATGTTCTGAAATAATTTTGAGCACGGGCAAGCATGATACTGTAAAAATCACTCACTCTTGATCTTTGCTTGTTTGATTTCATCTTCGTTTTCTCCTTCAGCGTCCCACATCTCGGCGTCATCGTCATCTTGATCTTGAGGAACGATTTCAAAGTTATCGCCTTCATCTTGACCAGACGCCTCCTGCTTGTTGATCAATGAGATGACGCCTTTGCATCGACAGATATGCGTACCTCGTCTTCCCATCCATCTTCCTCAGCGTCATCCATGGACACGTCCTCGTCCTCATCCTCATCAGTGTCTTCCAAGTCATCCATTCCCGCGAAAACATCCTGACTGAACCAGACCTGCGCTGCCTGGCTGGCTTGCGCGACGGATTTGGGCTCGTCTAACCTGGTTAAGAGCTTTGTGCGCTTCGGTGGAGGAGCTGCAGCCTCAGGCTTTCGACGTTTTTGTCCTGTCGGCAGCGGTATGTCCTCGTCCTCGTCACTGTCGTCTGATGACGAGTCATCTTCATCAGCCCGCTTTTTAGCCTCTTCCATTTTGTCCCAGCCACCCTCCTCCTCGTCGCTATCTTCATCATCACTTCCTTTGGTCTGAACGCCATGCCACTCCTCCAATTGGCCACTCTTCTTCCTCGCCTCCGTGACCTTATACTTCGCATCTCGCTCCCTCATCCTCGTTGTGTATACATCATACATCCCATCGAGTTCCGCCTCCAGCCCTGCGACCTTCCGCTCCCGCTCCTCCTCCGAGTCCAGCATCTCATCATCCTCTTCTTCCGTTTCCTCCTCGTCACTCCCTTCACTCTCTGGCATCTCCTCGTTCCGCGTGAGGACAGCCACACCTCCCCTTCTGCTCATTCCTCGCTCCGCTCCAGTCAAGTCAAAGATGTCTTCCTGCCCAAAGCCGAGGGAAGCATCGTGCTGCTCCATACCGATGTCCATCGGCGCGGTCATTTGAAGCTGCATGCGCTGGATGGTCTTGGTCTTGATCTCATTTGCGCGCCGCCTTTCGCGTTTGGTGCGCGCCGATTGCTCGGCATTGAGTCTCTCAAGCTATAATGCACGATTAGATATGAATATACATAGAATGATATAACTTATACCTCATCCTGGATCTCTTGCTCTTCATCGACCTCTTCGGTGATCTCGACCGTTTCTGTCAGCTCCTCAGCATGTTTCGTTTTGACGTCGATGCCGATCTAGAATGATTTTAGCACAGAATACGTAACTTTGGTATGCTTGACGCACTTCTTCGCGAAGGGCAAGCCGCCACTTCAACAATGTCTTGAAATCCCCCTTGCCTAGGACCTTCAAGTCGTTACAGTTGGCCTTGACATCCGGTGTGGTGACATCCATTGCAAACCATCTGGAATGCATTAGTTCGAGTTATCGGATGGGAATGAGTACTATCTTACTCCTTTTCCTCTTCAGTCTCGAAAGCAATCTTGTTGGCTGTCCCAAGAAGAGATATCGGGTCATCTTCCTTCACGAAGTCTCCAGCAGACAGCTTTTTGAAGAGAGTGTAATCGCCGTCGTCGTATCCATCTCGCTTACGGCGCTTCTTTTCCGGCTGGAAAACGTTTTCCTGAGCATTGTTTGCAGATGTTCCCTTGTTAGTCCCTGAAGCGCTGACGCTAAGGTCTTTGAAGACATGTTTTGGGTCCAAAAACTTGGGGTCTATATGTTTGGGCGCGAGGAAGTCTCGGCACACGACGAAAATTTCAGCAGAGACATTCCTACCATGCTATCAATCGCTATCTCGAGTGATTCATAAGAGAATTATAGCGTACCTTGATGAAGGCGGCTTAGTAGCCTCAACCTTGCCAAATAATTGCCCGAAAACCCAGATGAGATTGTTGTAATCCACACTGCGGAAAACCTTGGTAACGAACGTTCCGCCCTTTGCAAGGAACTCCACCGCAAGTTTTAAGCTCATAAGCACAAGCTCTGACTGACTGAACGCATCCTGCACCCATGCAGTACCGACGTTCGGGGCACCATCGTGAAGAACCACGTCCGCCTTCCAGTCCTTGATCTCACCTCGGATGAGCGTGCGGCACTGTGGGGTCGTGATGTCCGACGCGAATGTGACAACCCGAGGTATAGGTTTTATGGAAACCAAGTCGACACCTGCAGCGCCTTGTCAGAGCGTTATTGATCGGGAGGAGGATGGAACTTACCGACTATAAGGCTGTTCGCAGGCATATACTTGCTAGCGACCTGCAGCCATCCTCCGGGAGCAGCACATAGATCAATACAGCATCTCGCGTCCTCGAGGAAGTTATATTTTTTGTTGAGCTGGATGAGCTTGAATGCGGAACGCGCACGGTAGCCTTGCTCTCTGAGATCTTTCAGTTAGCAGACGATCAAGTCAGGAAATGAAGGGCACATACTTTGCAAGTTTGTAGTACTTATCAATACGACCCTTTCCTGTCTTTTTCTGTGTTTTTCCCATTGCGGAGAATGAGAGATCGAGGGATATGTAAACAGCAGAGACTGGACGAAGAGAAAAATCTGGCACGTGCTCGTCGATCAATGTAATCGACCAATCCGACAGTAGCCGGCGTCAAGTGTCTCTTCCTTGCTTACCACCATACTGACCAATGTCTCTGCCAAACTCATCGACCCCTCTTCTCGGTGGCCGAGGCTTCTCAATAGGACCCAAGCTCTTATGGCGCTCAGGAGCAATCTTAGGTTACTTGCACTTTGTCTGACTTCGGACCGAAATCTGACGATTTGGGTGGGGCACGTTGTGATATGCCAGCCGCTGTTGGCATGATGACAGGTGCATACGGTGCGCATGGCCTCAAGAAGAGAACTGGCATAACCGCGGATAATGTCACTGCATTCCAGACAGCTGCTCACTACTGTGTAAGTAAGCCTGGCTTTTGGTCTACATGGACGTCCTCAACGATACGTCACATAGGTATTTAATGGACTTGCTTTGCTTGCGGTGTCATTGCATCCCCGTTTTGCGTACCACAAATTCGCAGGCCCAGCTATTGCAGTTGGCGGAATAGTGTTCTCTAGCACCATCATGGGCTTGGTGCTAGCGCGGGACACGTATGGTGCTTCTCTACGGGAGTGAATGAGTGCTGATTGTTGTATAGATTCAAGGTCCTTGGACCGATAACTCCAATTGGCGGTTCTGTTATGATGGCTGGGTATGTTAGCTGCCTTGATGGAAGTCAGCATATATGCTCATCAGCTTCTACAGCTACCTGGCTCTTGCCCTCTGAAAACATTACTACTACTGTATTAGTACAATTAGACAAAGACACCTCCACTCATCTAAATATTGTGAACAACAAGAGTGTGGAACGCGGTCATGTGGCTATTCGCGTTACTCGCGTCGCTGTTTGTTGGTGTACGTAAATGGGCGCCGATTCAGGCCTCATCATTCTTTTCTCTTTCCACCTTCCCCCTCCGGTATCTCTTCCCTCCGTCCACTCAGGCGCTGCGCCCTCCCCCTCTCCCCTCTCCCTTTCTCGTAACAATCCTTGCTATCGCTTGCGCCATCCAGTAAGCCCAGTGCTGGGTCTTATCTTTGTCGTTGTCTGACACGTCTTTGTCATCGTCGCTCTCGTAGCTCTACTGTGATGTCAGAATCGCGTCCCAATCTGACCCCATCGCTTTCTTTCGTTGGCTCCTCCTCCTTTGATAGCAGCGCCCTTCACCGCCCACTCAAGCGTCGCCTGACATCTACTCCCGATCTCAATTTTTTCACGCCAGCGGCGCAGTCTTTCAAGCCCCGCCCTTACACACCCAATACCGCGTCGGCGCCAAGTGCCAGCAAACCTGTTCTTGCAACGCGCAGCCACACGTCCGTAACTCTAGCGCACCCCATACCCGTCATGGATCCCTCGCCCAACGACCCCTCGGCTGTTTTCATTCGCCCGCCCTTCACCACGTTTCCTAATTCACATCACCACCCTGAAGGCCTTTCCTACGCCCTTATGGCCGCCAATCCCGAATGGTTTCTCGACAGGAGCGACTTTGTTTCGAGCACCCCGAAGAATGATGGCAAGCATGTTATCCCGTACCCGCCCCAACTTGAGCCACCGCGAGGCTGGTGTCCCGCCAAGAAAAAGGATCTTAAAGCCCTCGGCGCTGACGGGTGGCCAGAAGGCGAGGAGCCTCGTCTGCGGTGCACATTCTGTAGACGCACGTATGCAGGCGTGAATGCAAAGAGCATGTGGAGGCGACACGTCTACGAGAAGCACAAGATTGCAATGGCCAATAGACGCGAAGGCGCTGACCGCACGCGCACGCGGGGGTCCAACAGTAAGTGCAACTAATTTCATAGCGAATATGTCTGTGCTTACGAGCTCTGTAGAGGAGAACAGGCACCACTATTCTGGAAGCCAAAGCGATGAAGGCGGCCGAAACAGCAGTGTCAAATTGGATTCCATGAGTCCGCAGATACGTTTCAATCAAATTGCCACTACGTCAACTTCGGGTCTGATCGTACTGGACGCTCCAGACGAAGAAGAAATGCCAGCACCTTCCGCGCCGTACATTGCGCAAGAAGAATTTCCCACACCCATCATGAGCGTTGACTTCACTGAACCTCAGTTGACCATACCGTCTGTGACACCTCCTCTCACGCCGCACTCCCAATCTCCCAAGGCTTATAGAAGAGCAATATCTGAACCGCCCTCACCCTCCCCGAAACAAAGTCTGGTCCCCCCTTCGCCGTATAACCCTTTAGTAACACCCTCTTTCCGGCACTCCCCGCCGCGTTTACCCTCCGACCAACCATGGCGCTTCCCCAGCCCCAGCCATCCTCTACACTCTCGGGCGCGCGAGTTGTGCCTGGGTGTGATCGTTCGGGGTGGCACAAGCCCCTCTGCCAGAGGCCTTCTTGATTCTAGTCCTATTACACCCGCGATTCCCCATCGTTTGCGGAATGGCGCTGCCGATTCTGATAACACCGACCACTTAGACAGCTCTCCCCATGGTGGCGTTCGTCCTTCTGGGCGCTCGCTGTTCAGTTCCATGCAATCGCCTTTCCCAATGCAATCACCATTCCCATCGGCCTTAGAACGCGCCGAGCAAGGTGCTGGGCGCACGCGAGTCGAAGAGTCGCCCCTTGGCCGTCTTATGCGCCACAAAAACCACTACAGACAGAAGAGCACACTCAGCGCGTTCTCCGAAATCGGCAACGACTGGTTTTCAGACATATCAAGCTCTTCAAACGGCCTGATGACGCCAATTCGCCTGGATAACGATGATCCCTTTACCATGTGGGTTAGATCGCCCAAGAGTGCAAGCAAGAGCAGTGGTCCGTTATCCAGCCCAGGTGGGGGCGAGAGCCCCGTAATACGGAGCAGCAAGCTACGTGAAGATCGCGCACAGTCTAGTGGAGTGGGGCTGGGAATCGGTCTTATGGCGCCTTTCTCATTACCTGAAGATAAATCTCCATCAGTTGAGGAACAAGATTTCAACATAAGCTTCCCGCCGTCGCCAGAAGAAGAGCTCGAGCAAGAAGATGTGGACAGTGCTCTGGTGGCTTCTGGGCCACCTGGGCTTGTACCGAGACCCTCCCTTCGACGTCCGCACACGTTCATTAGCGGAGCCGATGGTTCTCCTGGCCAAGGAAACCAACCAGACGAACTTCAAGCACCTCCTCTGAAGAGGCGAAGGACCATCGACCCCCATGCATGAGCCCCTTCTGCACCTCCGGTGTTTTCATTGTACATCAGCGCCACCATTTGCTCTCCCGCTATCAGGCTCAATTCCCTCAATCGCCGCGCCATGGCTCATCCACACGCAACACCCCGATTATCCCGTACATTCACGTCCACTGCCGCAGCTCTTCTTACTAGCCTTCGCTGTGTCGTTTTACTTGGTATTATATATTCTCCTTTTTTGCTTCAACTTTTTATTGGCTTGCCTCTGCATGCCGTCTAGCCGTTTCTCTCTGTTACAAACGTTTTCTTGCTTGTCGTCTAATCAGTTGTATCGCTTCGCGTTTCTATTACACTTGTCGCATATGCATTCCCCTTATCTCCCTTGTACCACTAGCTCCACCATTCCAGCGGGTCCCCGATCCTCCCCTTTCCATAGTCTCGTTCGTTCCCTTGTTGTTATGCTGCCGATGTCCGCATTCGAATACAGTTTTGACTTCCCAGTTCCCGACTGTCTGGTGCGTACATAAGACAAAAGGCTCTGGCATCCATAAATGTGGCGTGAGACTTGATGCGAGACGCGACCTTCGCAATATGCTCAGAGCAGGGCCATCAATTATTACGGGCGAGCAGTACTCAAAGTTCCTTGACTGATCCTTCAATACCGCAACGACCAGCCAAAAAGACCAGCCCTTTTAGAGTCTTCTGTCTCTGTTTGAGCCCTGTACATCGCGCTCGTTGATTCAAAGGTGCGGTCATAGTCATTTGTTACAGAAGCAGACGGCTCATGTAACTACGCCCGGTTTGTTGCAACGTTTCGCTGCTCTTTCTCCACCGCCCCTCGTTCCGCCGCTATTGTCTGTAATTCCGTCCTCGCACCAGATCTCCCCATCAAGTTTGACACTTTCACGCCCCATAACGCCCGAAACTATAGAATCTTTAAAGAAGCAACGAAATGCAGGCCATTAAATGTGCGTATCCCAGCACAAACCGGGTACCTGAACGCTAACCTGATTCTCGATAGGTGTCGTCGTGGGTGATGGTGCTGTTGGAAAAGTGCGTTGTGCTTGCGCTTGACCAAGGCGCCTAGACTTACCCTTGTTGCCCAGACATGTCTCCTTATTTCCTACACCACAAATGCTTTCCCCGTGAGTTATCATCCGCATCACGCCATACTGCTGACTGAATTTCGCGGTTAGGGAGAGTACATTCCAACTGGTATGCATGATTTCATCCTTCGTGATTCTTGAACCGCTATCGACGCCGCGATTGCTGTAGTGTTCGATAACTACTCTGCCAACGTGATGGTTGATGGCAAGACCATATCTCTGGGACTTTGGGATACCGCAGGACAAGAAGATTACGATCGGCTCCGCCCCCTATCCTACCCCCAAACCGATGTCTTCCTGATCTGTTTCTCTCTCGTTAGCCCGCCGAGTTACGAGAACGTTAGAACCAAGGCAAGTACCCCTTGTTTTCACATCCCCGGGCTTGGCAATAACCTTTCATCGCTGCCAGTGGTATCCAGAGATTGCACATCACGCTCCTTCGACTTCAGTGGTGTTAGTGGGAACGAAGCTTGATCTCCGGGAGGATCCTGCCACTATTGAGAAATTGCGAGAACGGTGCACATTTACCCTAACTCAAACTTAGCTCTGGATTTACCCATGCTTCACACAGGCGCATGGCCCCAATTCAATACGCGCAGGGTGTGGCCATGTCGCGAGACGTTGGAGCCGTCAAGTACCTAGAGTGTTCCGCCCTTACTCAAAAGGGCTTGAAGACAGTGTTCGACGAAGCCATCAGGGCTGTTTGTGAGTGCTCGATGCCGATTGTATCCTGCAACGGCCTCTGATTGCCTCGTAATAGTGAACCCTCCAACGCGGGAAAAGAAGAAGTCTGGGTCAAAATGCATCATCGCATAAGGCACTTATGTTTTAAACGGACGTCCCTCGGTCTCGGTCCGAGTAGAAATTGCCGCAGTATATCACGTCACTTATGCCCATTGCTATCGCCCTCACGACCTGTATGCGATACTATGACCATGGATGGTTCTTCTTCTTGCCTTTGCGCCCACTTTTCTGTCTACTTTCTATCTGACTATGTGCTATATTTCCCATCCCTTTTGAGACCTGGGCCAATGGATATTTCTTCGTTCCATTGCCTCGGCTGCGTCACGTGTGACTGGTCTTGAAAGATATCAGGCCGACTCGACCGAGCATTATTACATTTCCTTCTCATTTCTAGGCTGCGCTCGTGCCTGCAGGCAATCCCCTCGAACAATATCCGGAGATCTCGCGCGCAAGTAAGCAGTGAATCGTAATAATCAACAGTGGGATATCACAGGTAACTGGCTGTCGGTCCACTGACTGAAGCTCCTCACTCAGCCAGTCCTCACGTTGCCGTGCCAGCAGCATTACAGAGTATTACGCGTGGCGTAGACTTTGAATGTGATTTTCAGGAACAGACTGGTGCTTATGCCACTCCTTACCACTCCCTATCTCAACATCTTTCGCATTTGTGAGCCTGAAGCGATGAGGCAGCGACAAGTAATGGTTCCAACAGGGGCGACGTCGGTGGCACTGTTCCTTCAGTAGGATGTCGAGCCAGGTTGAGCCCCACATTCATTTCAAAATCGGCAGTCAGGTAGTGCATAGGTACGGGTTTCTGCCCATTTTGGCCATTTATTTACCATTTGCGCTAACTCGGCTTCACCCTGCCCTACATCTACCCGTCAAAAAATGGTCCGTTGAATTCCCTAATTATCTTCACTCCTGTCCAGTGGCAAAGACCTAAGCTGGGTTCCCGAAAACAAATATTCGGGTTCTTGATCAAGGAAGGACTGCTGGCTTACGTCCGTACCCACGTCCATCCCGACCCGGTTCACCTGCACAAATTGAATGATGGGGAGGTTATAGCGCGTAAACGTCAACCACGCTGGTAGCAGGAGGGTCCGACCCATGCAATCCCGCTTGAATGCCCATCGGCCAAGTTGAATTCGGGATTTGGAAGGATTCAAATAGAGGGACTTAGAAAGAGCTGTTGCGATTTAACACTAGCCAAGCGCCTCTGAATCGGATGATGATGTCACCAGTCCCCTGATCTGAATTAGGCAGCAGCAAGCCCATTCCGATCAGAGCATCATGCACTTCGTCTGTACTGCAAGCGGTTGAGACGGAAATCAGGGCGAGACTCGAAAGCGCCCTGACCGTTGCCATGGCTATCAAGAAAATCTATCCAGTCGGATGATTTGGCGCTTATTGAGGGGACCAGTCTATCTCTGCCTTGGGGAGACTAGGTGATTTTCCTGGTCAGTCGTATTAGAGACATCGGGACCCAAACACCAGCGCTGTCAGCAGAGCTGTTGCGCTAACATGCCAGTGTCTGTCTTTGCAGGGCTACAATGAGAACCGTCCAAGCGTCGGGTTTGTGCACGCCCTGTATGCCTCCCGAGAACTCTGGTCCAAGTGCAAGTCACATGGCACATAATGCCGATATCGAAAGATAGTAGCTAGCGGTAGTCGTCAGTAAAATGTAGGTAATCCGTGTTGAGGTGGTTTTAAATCATATACACATGTATAAGATAGAGTCATCAGGACACAAGGGATTCTGAGCGTGAGTCAGTGAGGCGGTCTTGATAGACTTCTGGCTCCTGACAAGCAAGTTGGAATTTTTTGTTGTTGTGACATTCGAGGTGGTTTCTATATTTCTCGTAAAGCCCAGGTCACAGCGCATAGAGTATGCATCTTTGTAGCCTTCCTTGCAGGACTTGAACAGGGTGGAGAGGTGTCAACGAAAGTTGGCCACTCATGGAGATCCGACGGATTCTGCGAAGACAATCTCTCCGGACGAGCTGTGGGGCATACAGTCCGCCAAGGTTGCGCAGAGGCCTTCTCCAGATTGCAGGCCAAGAGTTATTCAGAAAGCGCGGCTATGAAGCTATAGGGATGTCAGGCGGGATCAGAATTAGATGCGATCATCCCGCCGTTCCAGCAGGGGCCATGTCGGTAAACGCTGTTTCTGCAGTCGAACCCATGGTTATTTCAAAAAAGTGGTTTCAACATGTGTACAGGAAGAGGGAGTGACTGGAGGGATATGCCAGATTTCAGGGAGTACAGGGATTGGTCATGTGCGCCTTCGCGAAGCTTGCGCATGCTGTCTCAAATGCGCCCATCGTTATATCTGCCACTGCTCTGGCAGCTCTGCCACTCTATGTAGCCATGCCGGTATACGGCAACGTTACCAAATTAACCGCCAATCCTGTTGGAGGTTACGGCTGATACATAATCAATTGCAAGCGCCTGCAAGTCCCGCATCACTTCTCCAACCTGTCGTTTCAGACTCCTTCAGTGTCAGGAACGCAACTGATCCTTCTCGCCTGCGGATTCTGTTCTGGTCCTTGGCCTCTTTCTCTGAAGACGTCGTGTCATAGTTGTGTACATAGGACCCAATACGGCCTCACTGGCGGTTACCGTGCACTCGGACTTTACTGCGGCTCTTGAACGTTCCACTGCTGGCTACAGAGTGCTTTGGCCCGAAGGAGACAAAGGAAGTCTGTGTTATGAACAAGCAGTAGGCTTTGGAGTTGATTATTTGGGGTCTATCTGGGTTTGAAGGTATGTCCATTGCATCTTGGCCAAGTACTGTTCTCTCAGCTCAATTCTGCAGAATTGAAGAATGGCACACAATGCGACGCACAAACCGCGGATCGGCAGCATAGGCACTAACGCCTCGGGACTCAGCAATATCAGCAATGCAGCGTCCCTGTCACAGTTCCCCGAACCTCCAAAAAGCATTCCTTCGATCAGTTTGCGTCTCGATCCCAACGCACCGTACTCTAATCCAGGCACACCGCGCCAAGGATCCCCGATAACACCCAACCGTTCTCATCCTGGGACACCCCTCACAGGCGGACCTCCTACTCCACGGCGTCAGCAGTCTCAACTTGCATATGACAGCAACCAGTACCCGTTCGCGCCAAATTTCTCAGCCTCTAACCGAAGCAGGGACTTCGCGTATAGTAATTATGAGCCAGCAACCCCCAAAGGTTCTGTTGGGCCCCTACGCCGCAAGCACCACACGCCCGACCGCGGCACACCTACATCTTCCAGAGGCCCAGAGTATGAGAGTACCTCTGGGCCCTTCGCGGACGATGACGACGATCGTATGCCGTCCACCTCGTTCATCACGAGTGTCCTCTCCTCTGCCGACCACAGCTCTCGCACCCATGCCGCCAGAGATCGAGACCAATCGTCTCGCCTGATACCCGACAGCATGAGCGCAGTCTCAGAGATGACATATCCCCCTCCTGCTGGTGCCTTTCGCACTCCTCCCAGTTTCGACCTGACGTCTCGAGCGTCACCATCGAAGTCGAGTAATAAGCCCTCCAGCACATTTTTGACGATGGACGATGACCAGTCCAATATTGGATCCACCATCAGCTATGATTCGTACGCTGACGGCGCTCAGTCGGTCATCAAGACCGCGAGCATGTCCAGAAAACTGGAGCCTCGGGGTTTAGGAGCCGCCGTCGTCGGATATGCCTCCGGTACGATCAAAAGAGTGGCTTCCACGAGTAAGTTTCCCGAAGGCCATGCGAGCCGCGAGCGTCGCCGTGAGCTCAGATCCTCCAGTCCTATCCCGGACGGCGATGAACAGGACGCCCAGAGAATGACCTTGCCAGATTTCCACACTGGTCCGGACACACCCTACAGCCCCGCCAGACGGTCCAGCATAGGCTTCAGGCCTGAAGACCCATTGCACGATGCGGCTTTCGCCCCTCCTCGGCGATCTAAGAGTGTAAGCTTTTTTTCCACCTTGGGTTTCAGCGGGTGGTTTGCCCCGAAACCGCCTCCTAGGATAACGCCGTTCAGACATATGACTCAAGCCGATGCAGCCGCGTTTAAGGAGCAGGAGAACGGCTTGCCCCTACCTATGCTCGTTAGCCGGGCGGGTGCACTGGAAGGGATGCTGGCTAAGGGCAAACGTCCACATCACAGTATCAGTACTTATGCGAGCGGAGATGGGCATGGAAGACTTGTCATATCTCCCTGGGACTCAAAATATCGAGAAGATATGGCTGGTGGGGCGACTTATGTCAGCTCACACGTTCCTACGACGCCGGGGCCTTGGCCGGGTCCGCCTAACGGCGGTGCACCAAATCAGCCTCGTTCTACGCGGAAACACAAGGTCATCTTTGGGGTCATAGTCTTACTCATTGTGATTGCAGTGAGTGTCGGTGTGGGTGTTGGATTACCCAAAAAGCACTCCGAACGCACTTGCCCAGCAGGTCTGGCCGGAAACTCCTGCACGCTTAGTGAGTCGCATCAAATTCGCGGCCCAATCAATTAAAGCTCATTATTTCTTCAGATTCAACCTGCGTCTGCACTTCCACTCTTCCAGGGCAGTGTGATGCTTTGGCCCAGAATCTGATCACTCTCATCCCCACTTTGAATGACTTGTTCTCTGCTAATTACACTCCGAAATCGCTGTCAGATGCAGTATGGGCGGCCCAAGGTGCCCCGCCTGCTAATTCATGTCAAACACAAGCCGTGATCGTCGACGTGGCGCCTGCTCTCGACGCTGCTACAGCACCAAACCGGACCCAATGGGCTCAAGCTGCTATGCTCTGGAATTTTGCGCAGTCTCAAAACACAGCAGCGCTGGAGACAATGCAAGAATTTGTAGCGGATGCACCCTGGCGAGACCTTGGTCAGGCGGACGGGCCAGTTAGTGATGCTTCCAACACATTCATTGTATCCTCGATTGGTTTCAAGTTCGACTTTGCTGCGCAAACTGTGACTGCTCCGAACGTGACGTTCGTAACCAACGGGAATCCAAGCAGTGCACAGGTTGCACAAGTTGACGGTACAGCGTCGACGGCGCTGGATCGGATGTATAGCTTTGCATTAGGTATGCGTGTTTCACCGACACGGAAGTACTTCAAGCTGACCATTCGCAGCATCATCTACACAGCGTCAGCAGCCATTGCAGAGCTATTGGACTGGCGCCCTCGGTCAAGATCCTACTGACTTACCAACATTCTTATCTGCCATCGGCGCATCACCGATCCTGCTACCTTTTGACGCCACAGCTTCGTCTGGAAACTTTAAGCTTTCTAGCTTGTTGACCAACTCCACGAGCTCACCTTTCCCAGTCCCCCTTGCTTGCTACCCAAATCTCAACAGCACTCAGCTGCAACTGCTGAATGAAGTGGAAACCACCGTTTACGGACTTGAATCTGCAAGTGTGGCGTCTCAAGTGGATGAGTCATGCTTTGCAGATCGACCATCATACGGGGTCCTGGACATCTTGCATTTGCGTCAACCTTTCATTGACGCGCGTACCGGCGTGGCTAGACAGGCAGCAGTTTTGCAGAGCGACGTGTCTTCACGTGCAGTCATACATTCGGGAGAGATCCTCAGTGCACTTCCGGGTGTACCTCTCAATTCAGGGATGCCTGGAACCGATGGCATTGATCCTCGCCAATTCGGCACAGTAAATCACCTCAACCACGTGCTTCTGAACTTCCTCTCCTCCATCCCCGATCTCAGTGTCGCAACTGCACTGGTAGAATTCGTGCTTAGCGGGTCCTCTTCGCCTCCTGCAAATAATTCAGCACTGTACAATGCCTTGAAATCCATCCCGGCGTTGGAGGTGGCCATCTTTGGCTCAGTGAACCCAAGCGACATTGCCTTTATAGTGTCGTCATTCGCGACTCCTTCCGGGGATCTTTTCTTCGGGACAGATCAATCACTAGCTGTACGCGACTGGGCCATCGAAGGCGCGAGTTCCTTCGTGCAGTGGTCTCAGTACTCAGCATCACCACAATTTGTCCGCGACGCAAACCTCTCCTCATCTACCTTCAATTCTGTTTGGAATCCTGCATGGCTATTTTTCCATATCACTAACAATGCCCCCGTTAATGTCGCGACAATCGTTCAAGCCTTCCAAGACACGGGCCAGTTCACCACATAGATACAAACATATGCTGCTATCCCTCTCTACTCTTATTCCGTCAATTATATCTGGGGCCCATTACCATATACCATTCGCTTTTCGTTATCCGGTATGGCGAATCGTCTTGTCCAAAGTTGCCATTCCTCATACATACCACTCCTTTGCATATATCTTTTCTGGAATATTACCCTACTTACATAGTCCACCGTGTACACAATCATGATCCCAACATTGCTCCGTATAACAAATACAGTATTGATTACAATGACATGGCATAAGGCGCTCGGTCTATGGCCGAGGATGTTGGGGGCGAGAATGACAGGCTGCTGATTCAGACTGTCACATCTTGGTCACAACCGACTCCGAACAGACGGCGAATGACCCCGCAATCACATAGCTCTCCTCTGCAATAAATACTCAACACGCTATTCGTCATTCAAGCCCTGCTTGGTCTGCGTCGTCTAGATTATCCTCACTATTCCCATGCCCAAAGATACAACTAAGAGCTCCAAAGATGGAGCACCCTTGATAGTGCTCAAAAGGAATCAAGTAGGCGCACGTGAACTCATGCCCGATGCCCGTGCCCGCTAACAAGCTGGTCTTTCTCTAAGGCATGTCACCAATGTCGTAAACGCAAACTGGTGCGTGCGCTGGTCTCTTATCTAATACCCCACGCTCACTCGGTAACAGAAATGGTACACTATCCGGTCGCGCACTTGATAGTTTAAACTCACGAGATCGTTGATATCCAGCGACGCGAAACGACCATGTTCGACCTGCGTTCGGTCTCATGCTCACGCTGTGGCCCATGCTCCTTCTGGAACATCGATGCCAGACCACCCCGACTGCACATTTGATGATGGTGCGTAATATCCAGCTAGTAGCAATGTTGACCACCATTGATCGGGTTTTAGTAGCTGAGAGTGTACCAGTGGTTGCTGAAGGGCCGAAAACTAGATATGAGAAACTGGAAAACAGGATCAGTTCGTATATGATCATGTTTCTAATCGTGATGCTGACTGGATCGTTTGTAGACGAACTTGAGACAATGTTACAGCAGCAAAGAGATCAAAGCAGCGATCCGAGCTCCAGCGCTGGGCCGTTCAGTGCCAACGGCTCCCCTGCTCAGTATGATTTGGGTTTCAGCCAGCCAAACACGACCGGTATGAATGCCGGCTCAAACTACTCGGCTCAAGACCAGGGTTCTCTCGATTTTGGACCTATCTCGCGCATGGATTCTACCTCGTCCACAGGCCAGCTTGACTTCGTTGAAGGTCAAAACTTCGAAGTAATCAACTCATTGGCTACCATGGTTGATCCATTGGCCGATCAATCCTTTTCATATATTCATGAGGTTCGCTCGCCTGGCGAGCCTACACATACCTCACCTGGACTTGAGGTGGTTTGGCCAAATTGGCCGCCCAACGTTCCAGAACCACACCTGTTGCGTCATTTGTGAGTGTTTGATACGTATCGAAGCAGGACTGCTTGCTTATATCGGACAGGGTGGAGTTGTTTTTCTCCTTCCAACCTCATGCAACGCGCCTTTTCCATATGCAGACATTCATGGCTTCTCTCACCTATCCTCCAAGTCACCCCAAATTTCCTATCCCACCTGTGCTCCATGCCATCTGTGCTGTCAGCACGCTTTATACTTCAATGGTCTCCTCCCCTCCGTTACCCAACTACTCTGGGGTGAAGCCCAGTGAGTGCCACTTCCAATCACATCGCCGCCATTCGCATATGCTCATGGTGTGCTAACATTGAGGGTTAGATGAAATCTTTCGACAGCGGCATCGCGTTCGTGAAAACCGCCCAGATTCGTTTGCGGAACAGCAGGCACGTTTTGCCAAAACCACCATCGACAAGTATCTTTACCTGGGTGACAACCTTGTTCCAGTCCTTCAAGGTAAGGCTGATCTAAGATTATAGATATGATGCTCACATTCTCCGATATGCAGCAAATATCATTTTGACTTGGTACTACGTGTGTCACGCAAAGTGAGCAAAAGGTGCCTATATGTTTGATTATCCCCTACTAATGCAGCTCCACAATTAGCTGGTCAGAGGTAGGGAACGCCCCCCGTGTTATAATCCGGCATGGCATGCAACGCTGACACTTGTACAGTTTTTTATTGGATCTGGTCACTCCATGCGGATGCTCGTCCCCCTTGGGCTGAATATGTGCCCCCCGTTTCAATCAATCGGCAGAAGTTTGAGAGCGCTATCAATTCTTCCTCCTGCGCGTACTGTCATTGAAGACGAAATGCGACGGAACACATTCTGGCTGGCATATGCAACAGACCGAACACTAAGCATTACTAACGGCTGGGCCCACGCTATAGATGACGCCGACATTGCCCAACTCTTGCCGGTGCGGGGAGATAATTTTGCTAATGGCGTACGCCTCCCTTTTTCTTGTTGACATGTTGCACCAAATCTAAATCCGGGCATCTTGTAGGACCTGGTCGCGCCACACGAGCGACAGTGGGCTCACACCAAAAATTTACATCTGGTGCATCCTGAAAATCAAACTGATTCATTCGTGCTCTACATTAAAGGCACATCTCTTCTATCCCAAGTGAAGAACTTTAATCTTCGCTTTCGGGCAAGACATTACGCCGGTGACCCGACATGTGGTGTTGAGAGCTATGGAGAGGTCATCGACCCAAGAACTACTCAAGCGTTCAAGGACCTAGACGATATGGTTCTCGCATTCAAATCCTCCTTTCCCGCTGAGTTTAAGAACCCTATCCTTGGGGATATCGTGGATCCGCATCTCTACTGTGCTTCTTTGTTCCCGTACTTGTGAGAATTGTGTTCGCCTCATAAAATGGTCGCTAATGTCCTTAGGTGCACTATTTTGTTACATGAACCCCACGCGGACGTGAGAAAATCCGGTTGTATCTCTGCCCTCAAGATCCTTACAGCCTCCCGTGCCACTCTGGACCTCATATATGCTGTGTGGTCAACAAGCTACGACATCACTTTAATGGATTTATCCTGCACAGTTAGTAAAGTTCATTTCTATATTATTTTCTTTTAAGTGATGTTTCCCAGTTCTGCTGGCTCATGGCGGGGCGGGTTCTCGTTCGTTTCCTCAAAGCAGCGCAAGAGGCTGATAGCCAGGATCAAGTGCAGACGCTGCAAAACGAGGTTGAATTCGTGCAGTAAGTCTATTGGCACATATATAGGGTTCCATCTGATTGTGGACGGCCAGGCTCGCGATCGGAAAAGTAGGGGAACGGGTGCCCATTGCATGTGAGCAAATATTCCTCTATCGTGCAACTTTTTTTTTGAACATTTGCTGTTGCAGTTATGCATGCGAAAATGTTGCGTGACTATTTGCTGGAGACTTGCGGTCCAACTCAGCCCCCGCCATTTAAATCCCCGAACATGATAGAGAATCAAAGCTATCATGACTCAGGTCAAACATTCGGTGTAAAAAGAGGCCCTGTCATGATATGGTAATGTGACCATGTGATGCTAAGATATTCAATTTCAACTTGCTGTCGATCTTTCTTTGTACATATGTTCTTGCTGTGTCATCTAGATGCTATAACGTTATTTGCTCTGACTTGGCAAAGGGCTGTGGATTCAACATAAGATAAATACGCTAGCGAAGAAGCCAAGGTGCACGTTCAAGGCGTTGGCCCCACGTTTCCACTAGTACTTACTCGGGGACCATCGACTTGGCCCTATACCTGATTCTACCCCCCAACCGTTACTGCGACACTTGATAATGGGATCATCAGATGCGGTACTGCCACGGCTTGCCTTCCTGGGTCCTGCGGGAACGTACACGCACCAAGTATATCCATACGGTCCAGGGTGTGAACCCTATCTGAACAACAGAATCTGCAGGCAGCCTTTGAACGATTTAAGACATCCGTCAAGTACTGCGAAAAGAGCACTATAATAGGTATGGCCCGAGTTGCAGACCAAATCAACCACCATCAATACTCCTCCTAGATGTCTTTCGCGCTATGGCATCAGATAATGTGCAATTGGCCGTTGTACCCCAGGAAAATAGCACGTTTGGGGCCGTCATTGAGACCTACGACTCACTCAAGCTGCCATTCGCTGGGAAGAATATCTTTGTATCTGGTGCGATATCGATAGGCATCCAGCACTGTCTCATTGTCCGAAAGGGCGTGAAAATGGAAGATATTAAAGTGGTCATGAGTCATGAACAGGTCAAATGAAGCCCCCTCTTGTTGCATTGAAAGCTTACGACTACCTTAGGCTCTTGGTCAATGTCAAAATTTCATCTCGAAGAATTTGCCAGCCGCAGCCACTGAGAAAACCTCCTCCACTGGGGCAGCAGCGCAGGCCTTGCTGCAACTCCCGACGAGAGATCGGGATCCATTCAAGTGCGCTGCGATTTGCTCCAAAATGATTCCTGTCATACTTCCGGAACTGGAGGTGTTATATGAAGGGATACAAGACAACAAGGGTAGGTTGTTGAAGTTGATATGATACCAAGGAAGAGAAAAACTGATATTTTGAAAGATAATTATACCCGCTTCTACACACTCTCAAAGACTATTCCAGATGTTGATGACCCTCGGATGTTCAAGGGGATCGCATTAGTTCGTCTGTCATCACAACCAGCTAGCAACCAAGCCATCCCCTCTATCAACGAGATGATCCTGGCCCTGAAACTTTGCGTATGTCGGATGGAGCGCAGGCCATCAGTTCATCCAGTACCATTTCATGATGTTTATCTGGTCGAACTACAGCAAGAGCAGGGTTGTGAGAGCGATCAGCCCATAGATTCTTGGATGTCTGAGGTCAGGACGGCTTTACAGAGGGTCACGGAGATCGGCGGCGAGGCAAGCTTTCTAGGCTTATGGTGAAACTTGTGGCTAGTCTGGATGATAATGACATACAATGTGCGGAAAAGGCTGCGCGGAGTCTGCGACAAGTTGCGTGACAACCAAGATCCGTGACATATGTGACATTACTGGGGTGAAATGTGTGACAAAGCATTCGCGACACTCTTCCCTGTACCACTCAATCGAATTTCTTTGCAATCTAAACATCTCTTGGTTGCACCACGCAATATGGCGAACCCTCTCACAGGACCGTCAGCACTGAGAGATATCATCAACCCACAATTTCATCAGAATAACTTTCCTGAAGAGCTGTTCATAAAAAATGAGCTGGGTATAAAGCTCGACAAAGGTACGGCAGATTATTGCGCGTTAGTAATCTCATTCATATGTGTTTAGACGATCAGATATGTCGACTGTCTCTTACCCCTGCCGGCTGTCCTCTCGGCCCTCTACACTGCCCTCTAAGACATACAACACCATCTCTCGCGAACTTCCAACCCCCAAAACAATTGCCTACTCATCCTCGTGAGCGGGAGCGTCTTTCAACTGTCTGTAAGCATTGGTTGCGTGGCCTGTGTAAAAAGGGAGATGCTTGCGAGTTCCTTCACGAGTATAACTTACGGCGAATGCCTGAGTGCTGGTGGTACGCGAAATATGGCTATTGCTCTGCTGGCGACGAGTGTCTCTATGCTCACCCAAAAGAACGACGCGTTGAATGCCCCGATTATAAACGTGGCTTCTGCAAGCTTGGTCAGTCATTCTACGCGGTAGTGATCATACAAGCTGACCTTTTGCTTTACAGGTCCAACATGTCCGCGCAAGCATGTTCGTAGAGTCGCATGTCAGATGTATCTTACTGGAATGTGTCCAATGGGCCCTGATTGTCCTCGCGGCCAGTACGTCTTTCTCACTCCATGAATGCATGTATCTTAACGCACGACGCTTGGCAGTCCGAAACCAGATATACCTCCACCAAAAGCTTACGAGCCACCGGAGCCACCATCACAGAAGGATCTAGGACCGCCGCCACCAGGATACGGACGGTATGCTGACTTTGAGCGTGGGGGAGGGGGGCAGGCAGGTGGCCCAGGAGGGGCGGGCGCTCCTCCAGGGCCCAGAAGAAATCTAGACGAGGTTCTGTGCTTCAAGTGTGGGGAGAAAGGGCATTATGCCAATCATTGTAAGCTGCGTCCACCCTCATATCTCGCCACCTACCTTATCCTTTTATGCAGGCACCAACAAAAACAGACCAGGAAACCGGGGAGGACTGGAGCGCCATCGACAGTATGGTGGAGGGGACGAATAGGTTCAATTATTTGCTCTATACTGACTACCTGTTGTATCTATGTCTTGGAATACTTTTTTGGCGACCAAGTATACCAATTTGTGACGTCACGCGACGCACGGCACCGATAATCTGACTATCGTTTCTTTCTCTGACCACCACAATCAGACTCCATGGGCTGGCAAAAGACCTTCACATTGTCCAAGCGCTCGAAGGGCTGTCATCTTATTACCGATGAGGTCCTGAATCAGATTAAACTAGGCTTG
>JACXVL010000603.1:0-33724 GCA_014898675.1 Athelia sp. TMB
GCACGAAACTGAGCGCTTCTCTGGAAACCTGGCTGCGATCGCTGGCCGCCATCGTCTCGCCTTCCGCCTTCAACTAAAGCAAGCACGACTCACAGCGGGCAATTAATAGCCCTTTCTCTCCTACTCGCTCGCCGCTGGCAGGCACGGCACTCCCAGACGCGAGCTGTACCTCGCTGTACTATCTTGTCGATACCAGAAGATGCCACATGCTCAACCCCCGCTCGAATTCTCCAATGTGGTCATCGCTTTTCGCAGTGCCAATCTCCGAATGATCCTCGCCGAGTCAGAATGCGATGAGCTGACGCACTGTATCAGTAGCAAATGGCTCGCGGCGGCGTGCATCTATGATTTCAATATAATCTATACCATTTTGGTGAGTCTTTGCTCATCGCTGTCATATATCTCTGGGTTCAACCTCGCTCCGCCTATTAGGGCTTGAAGGTCGGAAATAATATAACAGATTATTATAGGGCATCGCATGGGAACCTTATACCTGAGTTGTATCACTAAAAGCATGATCACCCTTTTCTGCGGTAATGTGGACTGCTCTATGCTTCAGCTCATCCGGGGGTAGGGGGGAATGGACCAGTTGGACGTTCGCATTTGTTTGTGTGTGTGTGTGTAGTCGGACTGCATCTCGCCGTGCAGGTGGGACATATAGTACAAACATATTAAGTAACTCTATATTAATCATTTAGGGTAGATAGTGAAGGTAGGAGTCCTGTCATGCCGCGAGATGTAGATTCTTCGGGAGTAAAGTATACGGTCCTCCATTCCCTCATCATGATCCTAGGCTCCGAGCCTCTTCCAATGCAACCTTCGCCTCTGCTTCCCATCTACTTGCTGTGAGACACTGAGACAATCGCCTCAAGGCATTTGAAAGTTTGGAGGTGAACACCTTCGGCCGCTCTGCTGCGAGAGCCCTGTACAAACTCACAGCCTCCTGAACTGCTCCTGGAGCCTCCTCATGCCGGCCGAGTTGGGAAAATTTGAAGGACAGGTTGAAAAGCGAGGCTGCAAGGTCGGCATTAAATGCCACTGGCCGCTCCGCCGCGAGAGCTCGGCGCAGTCTCACGGCCTCCTGATTTGCCGCTAGAGCCTCTTCGTGTTGACCGTGATTTGACAAGCGAATCGAGAGGTTGTTGAGTGAGTCGGCGAGGGCGGCATTGAAAGCAGCCGGTCGCTCCGCCGCGAGAGCCCGGTGCAGCCCCACGGCCTCCTGGATTACCACTAGAGCCTCTTCGTGTCGACCGTGACTTGCCAAGTAAACAGAGAGGTTGCTGAGTGACTGGGCGAGGTTGGCATTGAAAGCCTGTGGTCGCTCCGCCGCGAGAGCCCGGCGCAGCTTCACCGTCTCCTGGATTGCCGCTAGAGCCTCTTCGTGTCGACCGTGATCTGACAAGCGATTCGAGAGGTTGTTGAGTGATAAAGCGAGGGCGGCATTGAAAGCAGCCGGTCGCTCTGCCGCGAGAGCCCGGTACAGCTTCACGGCCTCCTGATTTGCCGCTAGAGCCTCTTCGTGTTGACCGTGATTTGACAAGCGAATCGAGAGGTTGTTGAGTGAGTCGGCGAGGGCGGCATTGAAAGCAGCCGGTCGCTCCGCCGCGAGAGCCCGGTGCAGCCCCACGGCCTCCTGGATTACCACTAGAGCCTCTTCGTGTCGACCGTGACTTGCCAAGTAAACAGAGAGGTTGCTGAGTGACTGGGCGAGGTTGGCATTGAAAGCCTGTGGTCGCTCCGCCGCGAGAGCCCGGCGCAGCTTCACCGTCTCCTGGATTGCCGCTAGAGCCTCTTCGTGTCGACCGTGATCTGACAAGCGATTCGAGAGGTTGTTGAGTGATAAAGCGAGGGCGGCATTGAAAGCAGCCGGTCGCTCTGCCGCGAGAGCCCGGTACAGCTTCACGGCCTCCTGATTTGCCGCTAGAGCCTCTTCGTGTTGACCGTGATTTGACAAGCGAATCGAGAGGTTGTTGAGTGAGTCGGCGAGGGCGGCATTGAAAGCAGCCGGTCGCTCCGCCGCGAGAGCCCGGTGCAGCCCCACGGCCTCCTGGATTACCACTAGAGCCTCTTCGTGTCGACCGTGACTTGCCAAGTAAACAGAGAGGTTGCTGAGTGACTGGGCGAGGTCGGCATTGAAAGCCTGTGGTCGCTCCGCCGCGAGAGCCCGGCGCAGCCCCACGGCCTCCTGGATTGCCGCAAGAGCCTCTTCGTGTCGACCGTGATCTGACAATTCGGCGGAGAGGTTGTTGAGCGAGCGGGCGAGGACGGCATTGAAAGCCTGTGGTCGCTCCGCCGCGAGAGCCCGGTACAGCCCCACGGCCTCCTGGATTGCCGCTAGAGCCTCTTCGTGTCGACCGTGATTTGACAAGTTGATAAAGAGATTATTGAGTGACTCGGCGAGGGCGGCATTGAAAGCCTGTGGTTGCTCCGCCGCGAGAGCCCGGTGCAGCTTCACCGTCTCCTGGATTGCCGCTAGAGCCTCTTCGTGTCGACCGTGATCTGACAAGCGATTCGAGAGGTTGTTGAGTGATAAAGCGAGGGCGGCATTGAAAGCAGCCGGTCGCTCTGCCGCGAGAGCCCGGTACAGCTTCACGGCCTCCTGGATTACCGCTAGAGCCTCTTCATGTTGACCGTGAGCTGACAAGCAGATGGAGAGGTTGTTGAGTGACCGGGCGAGGTCGGCATAGAATGCCTGTGGTCGCTCCGCCGCGAGAGCCCGGCGCAGCCCCACGGCCTCCTGGATTGCCGCTAGAGCCTCTTCGTGTCGGCCGTGATCTGCCAAGCGATTCGAGAGGTTGTTGAGTGATTGGGCGAGGACGGCATTGAAAGCCTGTGGTCGCTCCGCCGCGAGAGCCCGGCGCAGCCCCACGGCCTCCTGGATCGCCGCTAGAGCCTCTTCGTGTCGACCGAGATCTGCCAAGCATTCTGAGAGGTTGTGGAGTGACAAGGCAAGGCCAGCATTGAAATACGCTGGTTGCTCTGCCGCCAGAGGTCTGTATACCTCCACGGCCTCCTGAGTGGCTTTGAAAGCTTCTTCGTGCCGGCCGAGATTCGATAAACGGTTGGATAAGTGGAGAAGCGAATCGGCGAGCTTGGTATCAAATATTGCTGGTTGTCGCGCCGCGAGCGCTTGGTGCAGTTGCACCGAATCATCATTTGCTGTCAATGCTTCTTCCAGACGCCCTACATACTCCAGCCTGTTGGAAAGCGAAAGCAATGCCCGTGCTTGTGACACATCATCGTATAGCTCTGTGAGCTCTGTAGCATGCGCCTACCGGTCAAATTGATTTACAATGAGCTCGTCTGCGACTTGAACGGCACAAGGTAGACACCCACATGTAGCCATCGCCAGACAGAGAGTGATCCTGCGAAGGTACTTGTGGATGCCACGATCTCAATCCAAGTGGTGTTGAACTTTGGTAGAAACTCGCGAAGAATTTCTACGACTGAGAGAGTAGGGCTCTCGATATCGCATACGTGATCACCCCAATGTTCGCATCCGTACAGGAGCTGTTCAGAAACTCCAATGAGCTCGGGGATGCCAGGCCCATCATCCTCATCCCTAGCAAGATATCCCGTGCCAGCTATGGGTGCATCGGTTAGCTCGCGGACCATCATTTGAATGCATAGCTCCGCGAGCGTCCGACTATGCTCGTTCTCCGAAAGAAAGAACTTCTGCGTCTCGGCCCTTCTAGCGGCGCGACCTGTGACAAATTCGCGAAAGGAGAGATGGAGGGTGTGGATCAGTTCGTTCTCGTTGTGCAATCCCACCAGAACTGCCCCGAACCTCTGCGGCAGACGCCCAAGTGATAGCTCCTGGTTGCCACCGTGCAAGGCGCGCAGCGCCGCCAGCGACAATGGCCGTTTGATGGCCATGACGGACCCCATGAACAGGGCATACTCGTCCCGGAAGTCCTCGTCATCCCAGTCGCCAGAAGCCTCCAGAATGGTGCTATACAGGGCATCGATCTTCCTGATGGGCTCGGGCTCTTGGCCTTGCGCGTGGGATCGAGAGAGAAGCGCGCGTAGCTTCTTTTTGGGATTAGATACTAGATCAAGGTAGCGAAACACTGTGGCTATCCAAATAAATAGCCCCTCCGCCATGACCTTCAAGTCTCGAATAAGTGCTTCATCTGGCCCTGATGTTCCAATCTGGGAGCGTAGCTGGCTGGCTTGTAGCTGAGCGTCAACGTAGGTTGCGATGTCCTGCCGGTTTTCAGCGGAATTGATGTCAATGTGATGATGGGCGATATGTGGTTTTCCAGAGAGATGATGTTCTATGATTTTGGTAGACCGAGATGTGATGAGCACGCGAAAGGACGGGGGAAGTTTGGCAAATTCATCACGCAGTATAGCGAGCAAATCTGTGTCTAAATCGTCACGAATCGCTTCGTCCAAAGCATCAATCACGACAACAATCTGCTGATCGACTGGATGGTGGCGCAAAGGGCCTGCGATGAATGCCTCGAATTGGCGAGAGATATGCGCCGAGACCAGCGCAGGCTCTTGTTCTAGAGCTGCACCGATATCCGCGGCGATAGCGGGATAAAGCCTGGCAATGTCGCGTGCAATCGTGGTAAAGAGCAACAGAGGGGTATTGCAGGTGCTGATCTCGCGATCGAAGAAGAACGAAGAGGTCAGGAAACCGTTTCGATAAAGGGCTTGAGCAATGGTATGGGCGACTGCACTTTTCCCTGAGCCCGCGACTCCTTTCAACCAGAGAATGTTGCGATGATCCACCAAATGCAACCAACGGTGGATCGCGGCGAGCGTACTCACACGCGTACCGGGTAAACAAGCAAGCGTTGGATTCCAGGATGCCCCATCCGCATAAGAGAGTTTGTCAAGAGCCGAAGCAATTTTCATAGATGCTATGGCGTATGTCAGAATACAAGAATAGCTTCGGAATACACATGGTTATCAATGACTGACCTAGCTGCTCATCAAGTAGCCGGTAATCGTTGTAATCACCAGCTACGTTCATGATGGTCCCACCTGACGTATTGCTGGTGTTGAATGCCTTTCAGAAGTGTCAATAGCTATTTGCTCTGAAATAGTGGGCGATGTACTAAAGCTGGCCTCATCAAATCCTCGGTGGTGTTCTGGGGTCCTTCTGGTGCTGAATAGGTGATCCACGCATTGCTGTGAGAGGGCGGGTCTGTAGTGACCGAAGTCTGCTGAGGCTCGCATACGTCCAGCACTTGGACTCGACGCCTTTTTGAGCCCGGCTCCTCGACGCCGCTGGGACCAGCCTGAGACTAAATAAGTTCGATAGTACACGATCACAAAGCATGCAGTCGCACCAGAACAGCGTTGCTTGCTGAGCGTTTGAGAGAAGGTGGGATAGCCGATCGACCTGTCTCTTGCGACATAGCAGATCGCAGAACAGAGGTGCAAAGTGACTGGCTAATCGGCGCAGCAGATATCGATGGGATAGAAAGAGCCTTGTATTGTAATTGATACGACAATGCCTGCAAGAAACAGCATGTTCACAAGTTGTGGGCGTCTGCGGCAGATGCTGAGCCGGAAATGCCCAATTGAATGCCGGACTCCGGCGGGCCGCAAGACCTGCCCGTGTCAATATAAATATGGGCTTGAAATCGGTGACTCGCTATCGTTCGACTATTGTCAAGCAGAGAGACCAGTAATGTTCGCTGAAAGCCTTTCAGGCTGCAGCAGAGTGGCCCTGTGCGTTTGTCTCAAGATACAGTATGAGCGTCATTGCTTGGGGAACGCAGTGTAGATTCTGAAAAAGCTTGCTAAACGTGAGATATGAATTGAAGGACACATGCATTTGCGACGTTTGCGAGGGTATGTAATAATTCAAGAGAGCGATTCTCATGCTGGTCCTTCACGCTAGGCCACAATGACCGCAATCCTGTGCACTCCCCTTGCATTGGGCAGATCTCTACGTCTCTCGTCGCACGTGACGGACATGCAGAAGCAACGCGCTCGAACGACGATTAAGCCCTTGTCGATGAGGTTAGCACTGCGGATAGGGATATGCGTTCGATTCTCGGTGAGCATTCTCGAAGTGCTGCAAGAGAGGGCCCACGCTGAGCTGCACTGTGTTCGCGTCCTACGGTCCACACACGCTCGAACAGAACAGTGTCTTCGAGGGACGACGATAGTGAGTGCTTTTGGGATACCGGAGTCACGTCTGAGCTTGTTTGGCAGAAATCGAGGTTGGAGTAGCGGCGGGTGGGGGAGAGAGAGTGGGCGATCGCGGCGCTCCGGCATTACGTCGTGCAGTGAGGGTGTGGGCGTACCAGTGTTGAGGGAGCGGCCGCGGTCTCCTGGGTCGTGGCGATCTCAATAAGGAAGCCGGTCACAACGAACGCGAACCAAGTTCGCTTCCACCAGCGATGTCTTTGCTGCTCGTAGTCTTTCTCCGCGCTCCTCTCCGACTCCTGCACTGATAGCATAGGGGATCCTTCCAGCTCCTATATCCACACCTTCTCTTTCGTCCCCCGAAGCACGCATGCGCCCCACCCACCGATATCCGCGCGCCTGCCGTACGTGCACTCAAGGCAAAAAAGTATCGCGAAACTTGGTGGGTTGGCGAGTACGATGGTTGAAGCGTGCACTGGCCGCTTTCGCGCTGCGCATGATCCGCGGATCTATCCCCGTGCCCATCCGCAAAGCCGCGCCTGATCCCATTTCCAGCATTTCCACCATACCCGATCCACTCGCAAACATGGAGTGCACAAGGCATACTGAACGGGGCGGAAAACCGAGGGCGGAAAACCGAGAGCTGTCATATAAGCAGACGCTGGTGATGCTAATCTCGAATCGCCAGTCACTCCGCCTGCGAGCGAGAGGTGATGTTCGCGCCAGATGAATGGAGAGCACGGCGCCCCAGCCAGCAAGTGGTGTACCACGCGCATTCCGTCCCCCGCACCTCTCGAGTTAATATCGATATCAGGGCTAGGCATCTCGGACGTCCATCATCTGCGCTCCCTCTGACACGCATCCTGCGACGAAAGCACATCCTCTCAATCCACAAGTCCGCGAGCTCTATCCAGTCGGCTTCCATATACGCGCCGAAACGGGGGTGCCGTTCAACGTTACGTGATTTCTGGTGACGTCCAAGGGTACACGAGAAACGGTCGCATGCGACTGAGAAGCAAAGCCGGCTGATATTTGTCTGCGAAGGCAGAGCGAGAAGGGTCTTGCGCGTCCCAATGTAATAGTTGTCGCTTGTGCAGCTTGCCTTGCGACTTTGTCTGGCCGTGGAGGATGCGACAGCGGAATGATCCTGTTGTGGGTCGAGTAGTTGATTTGAACAGGAGAGGGCTCGACCATCTGCTCGTGCCCTGCCCCGAGAACTTGCTGGGAGGACGGAGGGCGAAATGGAAGACGTGCGTGGAGAACGGTAGTCCATGCAGGGAGAGGCGTGTCCCGCAGCGGAGTTTCACGAGTACTTTGGCTTTGTGACTGCTGGGGGCAACCACGGAGAGGAAGGTAGACGCGGTGGGGTCTGTGTGAGCGCGGTATATCGAAAGACGTGAGCCTATGCGTGGAGATGGGCCGGGTCTGCGTCTACGAGCGTGTATTAAGAGCGTGCAGATATGTCCATTGCTACGACTCCTACAGAAAAGGCACGGGACGGTTAGCAAGTTGCGCGCGCTGAACGAGAAAAGAGAACCAGCATACCCTAATATTGGCCAGTAGGTACATATATGTTTGTAACAATATGTTCTAATCATGGCAAGGGTGCTCCGCGTCTGTTGCAAGACGCTGCGTCGACAGCGAGCCCGTCGTAGGTAACCGCAGTGGTATGGTGTCAGGAAGCCGTGCTTGAGGACGAGATGCGGCTTTGGGTCAACCTGAAAGGCCGAGGACGCCGAGGCGCAGAAAGAGCTTTGAATTTGGGGGCAAGATCGAGATCGAGAGGCCCGCTGGTGGAGAACGTCAACGGGATGACGCCGATGTCGTCGTGCTCGAGAGTCGCTGACCGAAAAGCCGCCCATGAAGAGACGAGCTTGGGCCAGTGGCAGTGGCGGTGCTGGGCAGTCGTGTGCAAATCGAACGGGCCGACATTCCGGACAATGGACCATTGGACCCCATCAGGAAAAGAAACACGTTACGATAAAGCTATATATACCCCTTATAAAGGCTATAATTCATAAAAGGCTGAGAATATCGAAGGCCGCTTTGTAAGGCCTTATAAAGGTCTAATTATTACGTAGAGCATGCAGAGATTGCGTCGGTTGCAAATGAAGGGCAATTTTTGATGGTTTGCAAATGGGTGGCAATCCGCCACCCTCCCCGAATACCCATTTGCTTTATAAAGGTCTGTTTTCGCTGGAATGATCACAAATGTTAGGAGTATTCGTGAAGCTCACCTTTTTTTTAAACCCACATAGTGAGACGCCAATGATCCATCATTTGGGAGAGATACGCGTGTATTCAGTCTTTGTGCGATGTTCCCAATATTATGCCTGTTGCAGTATCGTCTGTGATTCGGAATTGGTCATATTTTTGGCTGCATTACAAAATATTTAAACTAATTGGCAACTGGCAAAAGTACACCATAATTTCCAGCATCGGACAGAAGCAAAAAGAACTGGCTAGATGCCTCGTTCCGCGTCCTCGGGAGCTCAGCGCTGTTCAGCCAGGCGCACCATGGACGAGCTGCCATGACAAAGACCAAGCTGTGATTCCTTTGAGGCCCCTGTGAAACGGCCGAAAATCTGCCTGGGAGTGAGACAAACAATCAGCGCCACATATCAAATGAAAAACCACTGCAACCCACTTGTTCCACCATTCGAGGAGCTTGTCGGCTTTGGACTGGGCGCGGGGGCCAGGTGTGGCCTCAAAGAAGTCAAAGATGACCGCGTAGAATTCAATATGGCTGAAATCCGAATTAACGTACTTCCACGACGTGCCGCTTGACAGCGCAAATCACAACTGAGCAACGGCGGGAAGATCAGATCGTGTGTCGACAGGAACTGAAAATGATAAAGACTTTCCTGAACCGCGACGTAAGCTATAGCGCGAGGTATTGCCTTAGTCATACCAATGATAGTCGCCACGTTGAAGCGTGTTACCGTGAATTGTGTTTTCTTCCTGCGCTTTCGAGGGGACTGGCCAGTGTCTTCAAGTGTCTTCAAGGAATCATCAGATGCCAAAGATGGTTATATAAATATATATTTGAAGGCCCGAGTGCAAGTGTGAGTTTTGAGATGTCAAGTTTACCGAGGACAGAGCACATGATGGTCACAGGCGAAAATCAACGATCCACATGTCCTACAGGATCCCGAGGGTCCGCGAATAAGTCAACAGCTCGACAAAGAGTGCGGCAAACGTGGACTTGACTTCAGTGTTAGTGGTCGTGACTCGTTAGAGCATTGATAAAGAATATGAATCACATACACTTTGCTTCCTAGCCGGGCTTTCGCCCATTCATGTTCAGCACCAAGAACAGCGAGCTTGCACTTCGGAGCGGCCGGCTCGACAGCGTCTGGAGTAGGTGCGGGTGGTGGGCTTAGGGCCGTAGTGAATGAGAACGGAAAAATGTGAGAGTCAACAAACCAAACCATGGCAGAGATGACTTATATAGGCCCGGGTGGTGGGAGAAGGATGTGGGGAGAAGCAAGGGCTGAAGTGCGTTCTGGTGGTCTTCGATGTCATTTAAATGCCAGAATACACGTTCCCACGCAAAACACACTGAAATGTGTGTTTTGGCATGCAGAACAGCAACTTGAACTGCGATCGATCGTGATCGCAATTTAATACCTCCGAAATCTTGCTGTTGTGTATTTTCGACGAAGTATGATGGCTGCTATTCTTGCACAACGGCTGCTGTCTTCGCAGAATGCTTCCCTATGAATAACTTGCACACTTGAGAGCTCTCCTCACCTCTTTTTCGCATTCCCTTTGCTTATATCGGCACCCGACACGATATTTGGCCCTGCAGTGTCCACCAATGGTACCTATGCCGAGCGTCAGGCCTATCGCGGAGCTCTTGGATGCCCAGGACGTGTCGATCGCTGGCTTGCACCATGCATCAGGAGCAGTTGAGTTGCTTTTGTGAAAGACTCCCTCATGCTAGTCGACCCCAATGGCTCGGACTGCGTAAAGTGCTGTGTTACGTCGGTCACATCAAAACCGGGCGGGACAAAGAGGTTGATGAGGGCATCGAGAACTCGGCGATGTATGTCAGTTGTGATGACAATAACGGCGACGACGACGACGCCGGGATATACGAAAGTGAGACAACAACGACCTGGGGCGAGGTTGAAGCCATGGATTGGTATCACTAATGTCATATGACTCCGCCGCTGACACTCGAAAGGCTTACAACGTGTATTTAGTAAATCCACTGCCCTTCCGAGTCTCTTAGAAACTTGCTGCGGCCCTACCAATCACGTTCTGATATTTATATCTCTATGCGAAAGCACTGGCATCTTTTTAATTTGTTTATATACCCAATAAAATTCCTCTATGCTGGCGCAATCATATACAAGTATTGGAACGAATACACAATCTCTACAAAATCTAGATCAGCTTTACAATGAGTTTACAAAGCAATACCATCTGCAAAATCTAGCCATTCCGTTCGGCATCTATGCCAGGGCATAGCGAGGTCGGTCCATTTTCCTGATGCCGCTGGACCTGCGCTGGACTACGGTCACGGACCTCTTCAAGCCTTTCCAAATCCACAGTGTCATTCACCCCAGTGCCCACGCAATGGATCTCCTCGACACATCTGTCATCAAAAGCACGCTCGCCTCCGCTCTACGACACGCTGCTCATCTAATAGAACGCTCGTATGGTCCGCATGCCTTGAATAACTTATCCTGGCAAAGCAGTGTCTTGCTTGTTGCCCGTCGTACTTCCTAACTCTCTACTCGCTGCCTAAGAATTACTTCAGCCGAGCGCAATGCATTTACGCAGAAGAGTATGTGAAAAGGGTGAGTCAATGCAGTTTGTCAGGTATGTTGCTTCTTTTTGAGCGCATGCAGGCTACTGATTCAGACCTATCTTCCCTCAAAGGTGACGGACACTATGCAGCAGCATAATCGAGCATTTACAGATCGCAATCTGAACGGTTTCCGAATCTAGAGGCCACCTACATATCGATTGATCCCAAACATCTGCTGCATTTTCTGGAGCACCCCGCTACATTTCTCCAGTGTCTCTTTCGCAACCTTCCTCTTGTATTCCTACAGGACCATTGTCGGAGAAGAAGCCCGAACGGTCGGAAAGGTCGCCAAACTCAAGGGCCGCGGCGTCAAGATTCTCTGGCGTGCCACCCTCGAGGTGCGCCCCGTTTCTCCTCTTCCCCGCCGGTCAGGGGCGACTCCTTCGACAACGCCGTCAGCCACGCGAACGGCGATGGGAACGCGCGCACGAGCATCGACTAGCCTGGCAGCGCGCTCTCGCACGAAAACGGCTCGCCCTTGCCCGCGTCGACCGCTACCACAACTCCGCGCGCGCGACTCTAGGCTGCTGACGCCGAGCGGTGAAGATATTCGGGAAGATGTTCCGCCGCGGTGCTCGCCCCGCGAGCATTGCCGCCTCCACAGGTACGCCCCCCTTTCCCCCTTTCCCCTTCCCTTCCCTTATCCCGCGAGCTAACCCAATCGCGTGCACACGCTCTTTCGCAACGATGAGGACCTCGAGTCCCCGCGCACATCCCTGCGCTCCGAATACACCCTCACGCCGACTGGCTTCCAGGTCCCGCAGAAGAGAACACGCCTGCGCTGCGCCGCCGATTCTGGGGATCATGCCGACCTTCTCATCGCCCCACACCCTCCGATTGGGAGCACGGAGACGTACGTATGGGTCGTGCGGCGCTGGCTCAAGGGCGCAGACACGGGCCTCTCGGTGCTGGGGGGACGGATGGGGCGCTGGGCAAGATGAGGGGGGAAAGAGGCGTGGCGGGGAAGTCAGATTTGAGTGGACGCGCGGTTGCATCAGGGAGAGATTGGGCACGGTGGAGGGCGCGCGCCAAACCAGCTATCGATGGTGAGGTAGTGGACGGCGGCGAGCGCGTCGCACAACGCTCGCCCCCACGCGACGGGGACGGCGAGGGAGGGGAAAGCGGGGACGAGAGCTACTCTGAGGACTTGGAGATGCCGTAGACGTGCGCTGCCTCCCCTCGCACACCGCCGCATCAGCTCAACGCCATGGATTTCCGCAGGGCCGCAAAGAGGACCTAGCAATAAGTACATCAAGCAATCGCTCCCAGTACTTGACTCCATGGGCGCCGGCGCCATAGCACATCGCTCCAGCATTTATTGCGCGCCGCCCTATACTCGTAGCCCCGCAGAACGTTTATCGGAGCAGGAGACGCCGTAGCTGCATATTCCGTCTTTCGCAAGGACATAGTTTCCCCACAGATTCGGAGCCCACGCCGTCATCGCGAGATGGTCATCAAAGATCAGGCTATTACCTTCGCTAGTGGAGTAGCCCTCGTCTCGCCCTGGTCCGCGGGATTCAAAAGATGGCTATTAATGTTATCGTCTGGACGCTCTTCTCACTTGAACGTCGTTGGGCAGGAAAGTTCGGATTGTACTCTAACTGCTGGTATGACCACCAGGGTATGTGAGTTCACCCTAGCAGCAAACTCAAACCTTACTGACATCGGACTCTCCCTCCAGGATCTAGGACTGATATCTTGGAATCTTCTTGTTTCGCATTCTCAGAGAAGTCGGTCTTACTCGTGGCCAGATTACTCCTCCGTCTTCTTTGCGCCTCATTCCCCTCATGCTCGTGGCCGTTCTCGGCAGTCATGAACTTCCAAGTGAAAGTAGACGCACCTGCAGTTTCCTGTGGCACATGGACTCAGCCGCGCGCCAGTTATCTACGCAGGGGCCCACCAAGAGCCAAATGACCGATACTCGAGCATTAAGCATCAATCTTATATACAATCGCCTTCGTATGTCATTCATTTCTAAGATTATCACATTCCACCTACTGAATATGTTATCTTCCATTCAGACAGCTTCGAGGAAATGTACACCAGAACGCTCAGCATCGCGTGCACAAGATAAATCACACCACCTGTTTCGCGGGGAAGCTCCTCTGTGCAGATTATCCAACTCGATTCATTCGCTTCCTTATGGCTCAAGAACATCAGGAAAGGCTGCTCAGGCGCGGATGATCACGCCCTGACCTCGACCCGCGAATTGCTGGCATTCCTCAGGCACATCAGGCACCCCGGCCTCAGCACACCAGCACTGCTCGCCCATCCACGCCCACTCCCAACCTGGCCCCCCAAGCTGCATCATTCCTAATTCATTTGCACCACGCTCAGCTCCGTGCCGATGTCCTCGGTTTCTTCTCAGCGCCCAAACTACAGCGCCCATCCCCCGCTATCGTTTGGAAGTTTTCATGCCTGACGCGTCCACGGGCGCCACGAGTAGACTCGCATCCCGGCGTGGACGGGCCTCTATTCAAGCTCTTGATGGCGCAGAGTTCAACTTATCGTACCAGAGGCAGCGGAACGTCGTCCTCTCAGCCATATACGCACTTCTAGGCAAATCTCAACGCGCTCCTCTCATCTACCGACGCGACCCGGATATACTCGGGTTGCATCAATGCTCACTGCCGCTGCCTTGGCAGGGCGCATTGCGCGAGGGCAACCTGTCCAGCGGCTGCAGCTCTTGGAGGGATTGTGGCAAATGTGAAATAGCGCCTAGAGAAGATGGATGTTGAGGAGAATAGTTGATTTTGGAGGGTGATGCCAAGGTCTCTTTTTATCGGCCAGAAACATACTGGAGTGGTCATCTTGACCTGCATCAATGCATATAATCGGACATATGTACAACATGATTACTCAACCAAGAATATGCATCGAGACTAGCACCGCGAGCAATGCAATCTGGTCAGCAGGCGGAGCGGAGTGTAGTTCCAACAGGCACGAGCAACAAAGTGGGAGAGAGAAGTGCAACAGGAACACGCATAGATGACCACCCATCTTCATTCGCAGCCCACACCCCTAAACTCGTCAGCCATGGCCTTGCGCAGCTGATTTCGCCCCTGGTCGTTTCCACGGTCGTCATTACACTTCGCAGGCATGGCGCGCCAGCAACAGGAAGAGCATACGCAAACTTGAACGTCAAGACAACCGTGGGTTGGCGCGGTGTGATCGATGGCGCCAGTATCGGTGCAGATTCTGCTACTGTCGGACTGCAAAGGGCAAGCAAGGAAGGTCGCACCCGAAGTGCGTTGCATAGCTATTGGGTATTTCCGTGGCACATCGCTGTCCTCGCCGTCTCGTGTGGACGAGTGCGAGTTGCTGGTTATATCCTACCAGCTGATGGTAGGGGATGCCGAGGACGGGCAGGCCCAGTGCAGTAGGTTGGATGGAGTGATTGCGAGGAGTGATTGCGGCGAGGCGGCAAGCAGCTGAGGAGTCGGTTTCGTCATCCGCATCCAGGGGCACTGCGGTAGTAGCAGAGGAGGAAGAGGACAGTTGGACCTAGGGCGACGCGATGCTTGCAAGCTGCGGGCCGTGGTCACTGGGACAGAGTCTCGCGGTGTCGCGATCGGCGCGGGTCGTCGTCACTACGTCGCCATCATCGTCAGTGCGTCAGACGCGGAACAGATCTCATGGCGCACCCCGCCGACTGGGGGCGCGATCGGCTGCTCAGAGGGTTGCACACGACAACGACTGCCTGCTTTCGCCTTCACTCTCGCTTTCATCGATTGCCACGAAACTGAGCGCTTCTCTGGAAATCTGCCGGCGATCGCTCGCCGCCATCTCCTCGCCTTCCGCCTTCGACTGAAGCAAGCACGACTTACAGCGGGCAATTAACAGCCCTTTCTCTCCTGCTCGCTCGACGCTGGCAGGCAGGACGCTCCCAGACGCGAGCTGTCGCTTGCTGTGCTATCTTGTCGATACCAAAAGATGCCACATGCTCATCCCCCGCTCGAATTCTCCAACACGGTCATCACCTTTCGCAGTACCAATCTCCGAATGATCCACGCCGAGTCAGAACGCGATGAGCTGGCACTGTAGTAATAGTAAATGGCTCGCGGCAGCATGCATCTGGGACTTTTTATATAATCTACCCCATTCTGGTGCATCCTTGCTCATCGCTGTCATATATTTTGGGGTTCAGCCTTGCTCTGTCTTGGGCTTGAAGGTCGAAAGTAATACAACATATTATTGCAGGGCATTGCATGGGAACCAGACAGCTGCGTCATGTAATTAAAGTCATGAACGCCCTTGTTTGTGGTAATGTGGATTGCTCGACGCTGCAGTGCATCCGGGGAGAGCGGGGAATGGTCCAGTTGCACGTTTGCATTGCCTGTGCGTGAGTAGTTGAAATGTAAGTACTTATCTCGCCGGGCAGGTGCAAAATATGATACATATATGGAAGTAACTCTTTATTAATCATTCAGTGTAGAGAGGCAAGTGAAGCTAACACCAGTCTTGTCATGCCGCGAGATGTAGATTATTTACGAGTAAGGTATATGGTCTTCCATTCCCTCACTACAATCTTAAGCTCTGAGCCTCTTCCCATGCGACCTTCGCCTCTGCTTCCCGTCCACTTGCTGAGAGACAAAGGGACAATTGCCACAATGCATTTGAAAGTTTGGAGGTGAACACCTTCGGCCGCTCTGCTGCGAGAGCCCTGTACAAACTCACGGCTTCCTGACCCGCTTCCTGAGCCTCCTCATGATGGCCGAGACGGGAAAATCGTAAGGACAGGTTGTAAAGAGACTGTGCAAGGTCGGCATTAAATGCCGCTGGCCGCTCCGCCGCGAGAGCCCGGCGCAGCCCCACGGCCTCCTGGATTGCCGCCAGAGCCTCTTCGTGTCGGCCCTGATTTAGCAGGTGAATGGAGAGGTTGTGGAGTGAGCTAGCGAGGACGGCATTGAAAGCCTCGGGTCGCTCCGCCGCGAGAGCCCGGCGCAGCCCCACGGCCTCCCGATTCGCCGCCAGAGCCTCGTCGTGTCGCCCGTGATCTGACAAGTCAGCAGAGAGGTTGTTGAGTGACAGGGCGAGGCCGGCATTGAAAGCCTCGGGTCGCTCCACCGCGAGAGCCCGGCGCAGCCCCACGGCCTCCTGGATTGCCGCTAGAGCCTCTTCGTGTCGGCCGTGATCTGCCAAGCGATTCGAGAGGTTGTTGAGTGAGGCGGCGAGAACGGCGTTGAAAGCTGCCGGTTGCTCCGCCGCGAGAGCCCGGCGCAGCCCCACGGCCTCCTGGATTGCCGCTAGAGCCTCTGCGTGTCGACCGTGATCTGAGAAGTGATTCGAGAGGTTGCTGAGTGATAAGGCAAGATTAGCATTGCAAGCAGCCGGTCGCTCCGCCACGAGAGCCCGGTCACGGTGCAGCCCCACGGCCTCCTGATTCGACGCGAACGCCTCTGCGTTTCGACCGAGATAGGATAAGTGAACTGAGAGGCTGTCGAGTGACAGCGCAAGGTCAGCATCAAATGTAGTGGGTTGTTGCGCCACGAGCGCTCGGCGCAGATGCACTGAGTCCTCAATTGCTGCCAAGGCTTCTTCCAGACGCCCTGAATACCCCAGCCTAGTGGAAAGCCTAAACAATGACGCGGCTTGTGCTTCCTCGTTGTACAGCTCTTTGAGCTCTGTAGCATGGGCCTAACGGTCAATTTTACAATGAACTCGGTTGCAACAGTACTAAGTAGGCAATACACTCACATGAAGCCAGCGCCAGGCAGGCAGCGATCCCGCAAATGTGCTTGTGGACGCCACAATCTCAATCCAAGTGGTGTTGTATTTTGGTAGAAACTCTCCAAGAATTTCTGTAAATGAGAGGGTAGGGCTCTCGATATCGCATAAATGATCATCCCAATGTTCACATCCGTACAGGAGCTGTTCGGAGACTCCAGTGAGCTCGGGGATGCCAGGCCCATCGTACTCATCCGTCGCAAGATATCCCGTGCCAGCTATGGGTGCATCGGTCAGCTCGCGGACCATCGTTTGGATGCATAGCTCCGCGAGCGTCCGACTATGCTCTTTCTCTGAAAGAAAGAACTTCCTTGTCTCGGCCCTTCCAGCGGCGCGACTTGTGATAAATTCGCGGAAGGAGAGATGGAGGGTGTGGATCGGTTTGTTCTCGTTGTGCAATCCCACCAGAACTGCCCCGAACCTCTGCGGCAGACGGCCAAGTGATAGCTCCTGGTTGCCACCATGCAAGGCGCGCAGCGCCGCCAGCGACAATGGACGTTTGATGGCCATGACGGACCCCATGAACAGAGCATACTCGGCCCGGAAGTCTTCATCATCCCAGTCACCAGAATCCTCCAGAATGGTGCTATACAGAGCATCGATCTTCCTGATGGGCTCGGGCTCTTGGCCTTGCGCGTGGGATCGAGAGAGAAGCGCGCGTAACTTCTTTTTGGGATTAGATACTGGACCAAGGTAGCGAAACACTGTGGCTATCCAGATAAATAGCCCGTCCGCTATGACCCTCAAGTCTCGAATAAGTTCACCATCTGGCCCATGTGTGTCTACTGAGGAGAACATACGGCTGTTCTGTAGCTGATCATCTATATAGGCTGCGATGTCCCGCCGATTTTCATCAGAGTTAATGTCAATGTGATGATGAACGACATGTGATTTTCCTGAAAGATGATGTTCTAGGATTCTGGTCGGTCGGGATGTAATAAGGACGCGAAAGTATGGTGGAAGTTTGGCAAACCCGTCGCGCAGTAGTGCGAGCAAGTCGGTGCCTAAATCGACATCAGTGGCTTCGTCTAAAGCGTCAATAACCACAACGATCTGTCGATCGACAGGGTGGCGACGCAAAGGACCTGCGATGAATGCCTCGAATTGCCGAGAGAGGTTTGCTGAGGCCAGTGAAGGCTCTTGGTCTAGTTTTGCAGCGATGTCTTCGGCGATAGCGGGGTAAAGGGCGGCGATATCGCGTGCCATCGTACTGAAGAGCAGTCGAGGTGTATTGCGGGAGGCATCCGCCCGATCAAAGAAGAAACACGAGGCCAGAAGACCTGCTTCGCTGAGAAATCGCGCAACAGCGTTAGATACTGCCGTTTTGCCAGATCCTGCGACGCCCTGCAAGCAGAAAATGCGGCAATTGTCACACGATCGCGACCATCTGTGGACCAAAGATAGCAGGGCGACTCGCGTTCCTGTTAAACAAGCCAGGTCTGAGTTCCACGAGGCACCCTCCGCATACGGGAGCTTGTCCAGAGTGGATGATTGTTTGATCTTGGCGACTAACATTGCTCTCAGCGTGTGCAAGGAAGCCCATGGGGAGTGATCAGCACTGACCTATCTCAGCTTCATCGGATCCGTAGGCGGTATAATTGCCTGCTACATTGATAACAGCACCCCCGGATGTCTCATGAGTATGGAACGCCTTAGGAATGCACTATCAGGATAATGGCCAGTAATAAGACAAAATGATGAATGCACATACCACACCCCCTGCGTGCGTCATGGATCAAGGAAAGATGGTGGGGAAAGCAAAGAAATCAAAACAGGAGAATGGACGGAGGTGTCTAGGTGATGAACTGTGCCCGCAAGAAGCAGCGTGTTCTTGAGCGCCTATGGTAAGCACAAATGGAGCAACGATGCTGAGCCGGCCAAGTTACCCGATAGGTTGCCTGTCAGATCCACGAGAGATAGGCTTGCTATACACAGGGCGCGGAATACCGTAGTGTCGCAATGCGAGGCTTTGTGCAGCTCGGACCTAACTCGATGATATCAATGTGATTCGAACACCATCGCATCAACATGAAAGATGGATCTGCAGTCGGGCGAGAAAAAGACGCCTGGAAGAGATGGCATTCATACGAAACCTCATCTACTGGCCCTCGACATGTCATAGCCTGCTCTCGGCCTTATGCGCATCCAGCCTGCCTCCCTCAGCATCAATGTCTCGTGGCCATTCTACAGCTTGCACCTCCGCCCTTTTACCCCAATGCGCATGCCCATTCTATTCGCGCTGCGGATGACCCGGAGATGCAGACATCAACAGATACGCGCAGCCAATGCTCCTGCATTTTGAGAGGCCTGAAGGCGCCATCTGTGACCAGCCTGGCCTATGAGCGGCGTCTGCTGCGAAGCTTTGGCCTCAGCAGAAGGCGGGCGTATCACCGTCGTATCATGCGAGGTGAGGATGTCGCACGTCCCAGTCAGTGGGCATTTTCCAGAAGCGGACTGAGATATGAGGCCTCGAAATGGGGCTGGTGGCGCGGGGATTGGGGGGTATGTGTATTGAGGCTGCAGGCTGCTGTTGAGGATGCGTGAATCTAATGCACAGGAGAAGACGTGGACCACTGAGAATAGATCATACGCCTGGTTCGACCTTGCGCCAGCGAGAACATGCAACTCAGTCATCTTGCGTGTATGGACGCATTCCTTGCAAGAGACTGTGTGAAGAAAACAAGAATACTGTCAGCAAGTCACGCGGGGTAGAAGGCAAGCAACGTACATACACATCCGCGTGCAGATAGTGTGACCTGCGTTGCTCCGCTTATTATCCCATCGAAGAGGGTTCCTGTGCTGGCCCTGTCCCTCTCGCAATATAAACTCCGTGCAGAGTGACTACCGCTGGATTCTATATGCGGTAGAAGTCCCTGTTGACGAGGTGCGCGCTGGTAGTTTGAGTGTTCGGATGGATTTGAAGCTCGTCGTGACCAGCGTTGATGGTCGAACATCCGAAAAGCGCGAAAATCACGAGTTCCGACGAGAAGCATTGGAAGAGCGCAACAAACGAGGAGAGGGGGTCATGCCCCCAATAGTATGGAAGCTGAGCTGGAGATTTGACCAGCGTCGAAAGATGTCTGTTGCGGTGAATGAGTGAAGGAGAGCGGTGATCATAGTCGCTTGTTCAAATGACTTGTGAGATCGCCCAAGCAGGCCACAATGGCTCGGACCAAGGCCCGTCATTTTGCCCCACCCAAAGGCAAGAGATCGCCTTCCCGCCAGCGAATTGAAAACACGCCTGAACACAATGCCCCAACCAGCGAGCATGTTCCGCTCACGCCCCATCCCTCGGGCCTCTTGAATCGATTCCGGCCCTAGGCATTTTGCTAAAGGCTGGACGGTAGATGTGCATGATTGGCCGCATGCAAATTATAAGCGTAGTCGCCCATATGCATCCGCGCAGATAGCGCGAAAAGACTCTTGTGCCTCCGTCGATGGTACAGGCTGTCTTGCGACTGGAATTGGCCGGTGAGGAAAAGACATTGGCATGGTCCTGCTGTGGACCGAGGAGGGTAAGGCGGTAGGGCTTATGTCGAAGGTTGGGAGCCGCAACGGAGTTTCATAAGTACTTTAGCTTTGTGGATGCTGGGGCAAAAACTGCGGACAAGAGGTACCCGTAGAAATGAGGGCGGTATCTGTGTCGGCGCGGCCCATCGAATGAATGGGCCTGAACGTGGAGACGAGCTGGGTCTGCGTCTAGGAAGCGGACTGAGAGTGTGCCAAAATGCCATCGTTACGAGCCCTCAAGCTTCAAGCTTCAAGCTTCAAGGTTAAAAGGAATAGCGTGGTTAGTGATTGGCACGCGCTGAAGAATAAAAAGAAAGCCAACATACCCTACTATTTACCAGTAGGTATGCATATGTGCTCGACGACAGCGAGCCCAACGTCGGTAGCTGCACATGCAGTGATATGATGCTAGGAAGTCATGCCTCGGGGCTAGACACGGGAGGAGGGCACCGAGTTGCCGAAGAGGGGGGACGAGATCGAGAGGCGAGTGGGTGGAGGTCGTGATGACGCCAATGTCGTGCTCAAGGCTTATTGATCAAATGGCGACCGTGATAGAAAGGATGAGCTTGGGCCAGTGGCAGTGCTGGGCCGCCGTCTGCAAGTCGAGCGGGCCGTACTCCGGGCAATATGCTATTGACCCGCCTTGACCTTTTCACCACGCCTAAGCAATGGATCCCCTCGACACTTTATCTGACATCAAAAGCACACTCACCTCCACTCTATGATACGCTACTACTGTTCATTTAGAACACGTATAATCCACATGCCTTGAATGACTCATCTGGACAAAGCAGCGGGCGAGACCGTCTTGCTCGTCGCCCGTCGTACTTCCTAAATTTCTATCCGCCTTCGAACAACTACTCTAGCTCAGCGCGATGAATCTCCGCATAGATCATGTGTAGAAGGGTGCGTCAGTGCAGTCTGCTCAGGTATGTTATTTCTCTTTGAGCACATGCAGCCTACTGAACCATCTTCCCTCAAAGATGACAGACACTATGCAACAGCATGATCTCGCATCCACAAATCGCAATCTGCTTGGTCTTTGGCTCTACACGTTAAGATTGGCCCAACGCGGCTGCCTTCACTCTTGCAGCACCATGCTACATGTCTCCAGCGTCTCTCTCGCACCCTCCCCTCGTATCCCTTGCAGGACCATTGTGGGAGAAGAAGATGTCAGAGCCGCCCTATCAGCTGGTTCCCAGGACAAATCTCTCACTGTGAATCACCGCCCCACGTCATTATTGCGAAGTGCTCATTGGAGCAGGAGAGTACCTTCGCTGGTTGCCATCACGCGCGCAAAGCTTTCAACTCGCATCCAGTGTTATGCCGCCGTCAGATCACCATTTGCAACAGTCCTAGCAGCGCGCGTGCACAGTTATTTGGCCGACTTTATGCGTGTCTGGGTATGTTCAATCCCCCCAAGAGCGCGCCGCTTACTGACATGGGCCCAGATTCTCCTCTAGATGATTGACAAGTTATAGCAACATACCCTTGCAATCGAGACCGCGCCTCTCCCGGTCTCCTGCTGTTTACAGGCAACACCTACGGAGAGCTACCCCTTTCCCCGGTTGACGCCGCACATTGTTCGGAGACTCTCTCGCCCTACCCCTCTCGCCTTCTGGACACACCGCCAAAGAGGCATTTGCGGCACCTCGGTCGCCTGTATCTTCTGGAGCCATCTTCTTGGTCGCACTTTGACCATTCCCTGCCACTTTCAGGAAGCCTGATATCATCTTCCCCACCAAAGCTCTTTCACTCCCAAACCCAAACATTCGCCACTCAGCTTCAGCCTCATCGCACCCGCGGAAGCTCGGCTAAAGATGCACAACCGCATGCGACTCGGCGCTCGAGAACGGCCGCGCCTCGCGATTCCTGGTCCGCCGGCCAGAGCAGCGCGACTCCACTCTATAATATGCATGCCCCTTGGCGAGCTTGCTCAACCGAACATCGGTTTCACGCAGGTTGGCACGGTTCGCTGCTCGACGCGCGTACGCTGCGAGGCGATTATGAGCACACCTCTTCGCGGATTAGCCCCAGGATGCGCTCGTGGCTGAGGGGCACATGCGGCGTAGACGAGGCGAATGCGTGCGCTGGAACGCATGGGTGTCGGGCAAGGCGCGTGCTGGCGGAGGCATCGCTGCAGGAGAAGGGGAAGCTAAGCTCAGCACGACGATGTAATTGTTGGTTGTGGCTCAAGCGGATGAACGTCTCTTGTGTGTAGTTGTAAATGGCCAGTGAACGGGAATAGGTTTGATCCAATCCAAGACTCGACAAACCGCTCTGGACTTAGCATAGCTTCTTGTTTTCAAGGTCAGCTGTTTTCTCGAGAATTCATTCCAATCCTTTTGTGTTAGGGCCTGTGCACTATCGGCGTGTCATTATTACTTGGTGCTATATCGTCCAGCGCGGGTGGGTGGATCAGTCTTGCGCAGGTCCTGTCCGACTCTTCAGCGCTTGAGCCCGACTGATCTTTCTGCACCTATCACGCTCTGGGTCCCAAACCCTCGTCGGACTGCCAAGGCCACCACGCTATGGGCAGATCCTGTGCTCGCAGCTGACAACCTCGGACGTGATGGGGCCCTCGCGTTGCCAAAACTCACCAAAGATACCCCACCGGATACGTTTCCCGCTTTCAAGAACTCAGCAGCCAATATGTTATTCATTGTGGAAGAAGTGGAGGTGTGACTTTATATCTGAGCCTTTTCAATTCTTGCTCTCCTCCCTCCATAACGATTTTAAAGCCAGCTAATGACATCAACATCCTTTGCGAAGTTACACGGGCACCAGTGATAGAAATATCATTGATCCTCATATGCAGATATGCGTGCATCCCTCCCTACTACCGAGCCCTCAAAATCCCACAACCCGCCTCCTAATCTCCATACTATCAGACTGCGCTCTTCGGCCCTGGGAAAGATGCCATCTGGCCCTTCCACCGCCCGTGCTTCTCTTCATACGTTCCAAAACACATCTCCATTTTGGCAAGGCTGTGGAGGTTCCACAGCCGCGAGCGCATCATGCACGACGAGGGGTTGGCATAAAATATGACGGGGAAGACAGGCTGAAATGAAGCGAATGACGCCAAGCACCGCACCTCTCATCTGCTTCAAGACAGGAATCAAGGTATTTCAGCTGGTGGGCGTGTGGGTGGGCGCACGCGCAGACCGGCCGGAAGGCTATGAGTGGCGAGAGCCATCTGCAATAAATCTACGCAATTTGGGGCTGGGTTTCCGAATTTTGGCAGAAGATGGGCGTGCAGCATGCGAGTGTGTGGTAGGCGAGGCGAGGGTGTGTGGCCTGCGGTAGTCTCAGAATTCGAGAATGCAGATGATACGTGCGAGGAGAGGGGGACGCGGGTAGAAGATACCCAGAATCCAGCATGAGGGGGTTGGTTTCGTTGGTCGACGTAATTGGACTGGGAGCGTCTGCGTGAAATTCAATGCGGTCGAACCGGCTTCTGCGGACGAGGCGAATGCATGTCGACGCGCCCATTGTAAGACTGCATAAGAAAGAACACGTTGGGTGAATAAGCCATGCGCGATGGATGAGCAACATACCTCGACGGCATACAAGGCCCAACGGGTAACCCAAATGCGCTGCTCCATCCTGCACCCCATCAATGAGCGCGCTTGTTCAGCATCTCACTCGCGCATATACCGCTTCCATATGGAGAGCTGGTAGGCGCCATAGGTCATTTGATGGGCAGTCCCGATGGATAGGCTGCGGGTCGGTGCAGGCTGAACCGGAGAGACACGGATTAGTTCGTGGTCACCAGCCCCGCAAACCACTGGCGAGGGAGGGGCCATTCGGAACTGGATTTTCCCGCATCCCAGAAAGACTGACGCAGCGCGCGCATATGTAAGCGCTGAGGCTCCTGGACGTAGTGGGTGTCGGTGACGGCGAAGAGGGAGGCTATGCTTGACGATATTGAAGAGTCGAGCTAGCTGCGACTGACTTCGTTCTGCATGTATCGAGTACGTCGCGATGAATGAAAGCAGGAAGGAGTGTCAGCTACGGTTGGGCCGCAGTGACGTGGCCCAGCATCTGTAGCGAAAGTCTGGAGAGCCCGCCATCTGGTGCCCAGCACGGCAGAGCTTTGCTTGAACGAATGCGAACACATTCCGCTCCAATCATTGGGAAGTCGGCCACTACCCCTTTCTCGGCGCCTCGTTCCGACATCTGCACCAGCAGCACGGAGGATCCTTCCAGCTCTAATATCCACATCTCCTCTTCCGCCTCCTAGAAACGCAGACATTTCCGCCCAACACTTGCGGGATTGCATCCTGCAGCCTTCTGCCATACGTGCGCCCCAATCGAGAGAATATTGCCGAAGTGGAGTCAATGGCAAGCAGGAGAGGATGGCGCGTGTACTGGCGTGTCTGCGCCGGGCATGCATAACCCATTGTGCGCAGGTGTCTCCTTTTACGCCCAGCCGAAGACCATTATGCGCACCAAGTGCCACCGAGCTCCGTCCTGAATATCAGGAGCATATCGTCGGTGCGGGCGGACGGGCGGGCGCTCTAAGCGAGATAGGCGGGAGATATGGTGAGAATATCGAGCGGGATGGCGTCGGTGGAGGAGACGGGTCTGGACGGAGGGTGCCGGTTCGTAACGCGAGACCGCTGGGATTCTCTCTGGAATGTCTTCGTAAGAAGCGAGGGATATGCAGCTGGAATACGCGTGGAAGGGACCTGTGCGGGGGCAAACGAGAATATCTGTCGGCTGTGATTTGCACCAAGGCGAGTATTTTCTAGGGCATCATTGGGGATCCAAGAAGTTTGCAACTGAGAACATACCACCACGCCATTGACGTGGAGCTGGAAGGGACAGCGGTTAGTAAACTGCTCAAAACGGCACAGGGGGAAACGCACAGTAAACCTTGCCGCAATGTGAGCCCTAACTGGAGGGTATTCTGCAGCTGTATATCCGCGCGTAAGGAATACTGTAATCAATGAACTCGGGTTCTCCGTGCGTTTGGTTGGGGCAGCACTGCAGCAAGATCAATGAGTTGCCAGGCCCGAAGCACGGCGGCTCTTGGCAAAACTGCACAGGCGAAGGAGATGTATTGCTGGGGTAGTTGTCGTCATCGTTTCATCATCGGTGATGGGTAGAGGCAAAGTAAGGCAAAGCCGCAAAGATGGACGAGCGCGCGACCGACTGGCGCGACTGGCGCGACGGTCCCGCAAAATGCCTACGCCGCGGAGGAAGTAGGTGGCACGCGGCCCGCGCGTCCCCGCTCTGTTGAAGCTGTGAACTCGATTGGCTGCCGCAGTGGGTTGCACCCGACCACAACTTGCAATTGATGACTGCCTTGCTCTCGCATTCCATCCCGCTTTCGTCGATCGGCACGAAACTGAGCGCTTCTCTGGAAACCTGGCTGCGATCGCTGGCCGCCATCGTCTCGCCTTCCGCCTTCGACTAAAGCAAGCGCGACTCAGGCTCACCAAGGGCAATTAGTAGCCCTTTCTCTCCTGCTCGCTCGACGCTGGCAGGCACGGCGCTCCTGTACCTCGCTGTACTATCCCGTCGATACTAGAAGATACCCCATGCTCAACCCCCCTCGAATTCTTCAATACTGTCATCGCTTTTCGCAGTGCCAATCTCCGAATGATCCTCGCCGAGTCAGAGCGCGAAGAGCTGACACGCTGTAGCAATAGTAAATGGCTCTCGGCTACGTGCATCTATGACTTTTAATATACTCTCCACTATTCTGGCGAGTCTTTGCTCACCTCTGTCATATATCTCTGGATTTAACCTCGCTCCGTCTATGGCTTGAGGAGGTCGGAAATAATATAGCAGATCATTACAGGGCATTCCTTGGGAGCCTGACAGCTGAGTCGTATCACCAATTGCATGAACACCCTTTTCCGTGGCAATGGAGACGACCCAACGCTGCTGCGCATCCGCGGGGGAGGGGGGACGGTCCAATTGGACGTTCACATTTGCTTGTGTGTGGGCAGTTGGACTGTATGTCACTGTGCAGGTGGAAAATATGGTACATATATATCAATAAGTAATTAACTCTACATTAATCATTTGGAATAGATAGGCAAGTGAAAGTATATTGGGTCCTGTCATGCGGCGAGATGTAGATTGTTCGCGAATAAAGTATATGGTCCTCCATTCACTACAATCCTAAGCTCCGAGCCTCTTCCAATGCAATCTCCGCCTCTGCTTCTCGTCCACTTGCTGAGAGACAAAGGGACAATTGCCACAAGGCATTCGACAGGTCGGAGGTGAACACCTTCGGCCGCTCTGCTGCGAGAGCCCTGCGCAAACTCACGGCTTCCTGCGCCGCTCCCAGAGCCTCCTCATGACGACCAAGACTGAAAAGGTGAATGGATAAGTTGTAAAGAGAGTCTGCAAGGACGGCATTAAATGCCGCTGGCCGCTCCGCCGCGAGAGCTCGGCGCAGCCCCACGGCCTCCTGGATGGCCGCTAGAGCCTCATCGTGTCGGCCGTGGTCTGACAATTCGGCGCAGAGGTTGTTGAGTGATTCGGCGAGGACGGCATTGAAAGCAGCCGGTCGCTCCGCCGCGAGAGCCCGGTGCAATTTCACGGCCTCCTGGATTGCCGCTAGAGCCTCTTCATGTCGACCGTGATCTGACAAGCGAAGAGAGAGGTTGTTGAGTGACTGGGCGAGGTCGGCATTGAAAGCAGCCGGTCGCTCCGCCGCGAGAGCCCGGTGCAGCCCCACGGCCTCCTGGATTGCCGCTAGAGCCTCTTCGTGTTGGCCGTGAGCCGACAAGCGATTCGAGAGGTTGTTGAGTGATTCGGCGAGGGCGGCATTGAAAGCCTCCGGTCTCTCCGCCGCGAGAGCCCGGCGCAGCCCCACGGACTCCTGGATTGCCGCTAGAGCCTCTTCGTGTCGACCGTGATCTGACAAGTCGACGGAGAGGTTGTTGAGTGACTGGGCGAGGGCGGCATTGAAAGCTGCCGGTCGCTCCGCCGCGAGAGCCCGGCGCAGCCCCATGACCTCTTGATTTGCTGCTAGAGCTTCTTCGTGTCGCCCGAGATCTGCCAAGCGAACTGAGAGGTTGCTGAGCGAGTCTGCTAGCTTTTCAGTTATATAAACAGCATCTGTTCGCTCCCCCGTAACACTCTGGCGTGGGTGTATGGCTTTCCGGATGCCGTTCGGAGCCGCCTTGCTCAAGCTCCTGCCAATATTTGACAAGAAGTGGCGAAGTGGCGAGCCAAGATTAACTTTCAATTTGGCTTGTTGCCGGGCTGCGAGGGCTCGGCGTAATTGCGCGGAATCCTCAACTGCTGTCAATGCCTCTTCTAGACGTCCCTCGTAATATAATCTGTTGGAAAGTCCAAACAATGTTTCTGCTTGTGATGCCTCATCGTATAGGCCAGCAAACCCTGCGCCAAGGCCCTGACGATGACATGTCACTACAATGCGTCTATTGAAGACTGAAAACAGTAGACTCACATTCAACCAGCGCCAGACCGATAGTGAACTCAAAAATGTGCTTCTAGAGGCCACTATCTCGACAGAAGTGATGTGATTGTGAGTTAAAAACTCCTGGAGGATTTCTGCGACTGCGATAGTGGGCCTTTCGATACCACAAATGTGATCACTCCAAGATTCGCATCCGTAGAGGAGCTGTTCAGAAAGACCAGTGAGCTTCGGGATGCCAGGCCGGTCATCGTCATGTTCGGCGAGGTATCCTGCGCCAGTGACGGGCGCAGCTGTCATTTCACGAACCATTGTCCGAAGGCATAGCTCTGCAAGCTTCCGACTGTGCTCTTTCTCCGATAGAGAGAACTTTTCTGTGTTGACGCTTTTGGCGGCACTAACTGTGACAAACTCGCGGAATGAGAGGTGGAGGGTGCGAATGGGCTCGTGCTCGTGCTGCAGACCCACAAGAACCGATCCGAATCGTTGAGGTAGACGTCCTAGTGACAATTCTTGGCTACCGCCATGCAATGCGCGGAGCGCGGCTAGCGACAGCGGTCGCTTGACGGCCATTACAGAGCCCATGAATAGGGCATAGCCCTCGCGGAAAGCTGGGTCATTCCAGTCGCCGCAGACTTCCAGGATGGTGGCATAAAGTTCATTGATCTTCCTGGTGGGCTCTAGAACTTGACCGTGTGCTACAGAGCTTGATATAAGGGCGCGGAGTTTCTCTCTGGGCTGGTAAGCGCTCCGAAGGTAACCAAGCACTGTAGTTATCCAAATGAAATGCCCCTCTGTCTTGACCTTCAAATCATGAATCAAGGGTTCGTCTGGCCAAGGTGTCCCCATCTGGGAGCGTATCATGTCGTCCCGCACCATAGAATCGATATAAGTGGCAATGTCAAGCTGGCTTTCGGCAGAATTGATATCCAGGGTATGTGTCGTGATATGCTCTTCATCGCGAAGAACCTGTTCGACAACTCTCGTTGGCCGCGATGTAACAAAAATACGCACGCGAGCAGGGAGTTTTGGAACCTCGTCACGAAGTATAGTGAGCAGGTCGGTATCTGCTTCGTCAGGTACAGCTTCATCCAATGCGTCGATGACCAGTATAATTGGATGGTCGATTTGATGCCGTCGCAGAGGGCCCGCAATGAAAGCCTCGAATTGGCGTGATAGATGCGCCGAAGCCAGCGCAGGCTCTGCCTCGAGAGTTGCGGCAATATCTGCGGCGATAGCGGGGTAAAGGCCAGCGACATCGCGGGCAATCGTGCTGAAGAGTAACCGAGGGGTATTGCGGGAGGCGTCCGCGCGATCGAAGAAGAAAGCCGAGGCCAGCAAACCAGCTGCTTTCAGTGCTTGTGCGACGGCGTTGGATACTGCCGTTTTGCCGCAGCCTGCGACGCCCTTCAAGCAGAAGATGCGCCGATTGTCGCACGACCGTGCCCAATCGTGAACCAGGGAGAGCAGGGTGATTCGTGTTCCTGGTAAACAGGCTAGTGTTGGGTTCCAAGAGGCCCCTTCCGCATATGGAAGCTTGTCCAAAGCTGACAATCCTTTGATCTTGGCGACTAAGATTGCTTTCAGTGTGTGCAAGGAGGTTAAGCATTTGCTATGAGCACTGACCTATCTCAGATTCATCGGCCCCGTAAGTTGTGTGGTTGTAATTGCCAGCTACGTTGGTAATGGCACCCCCGACCGTTCCATAGGTTTGAAATGTCTGGGGAATGTACTGTCAGAAAAATGGGCTCTGATCAGAGATTTTATATGCACGGTACATACCACACCTCCTGCTTGCGCCATGGATGAAGGGAAAGACTGATGGGAAAGGAAAGGAACCGGTAGTCAGAGGAAGAGGATGTTTAGCCAAGAACTGAGCCCGCAAAATCGTGATTGAGAGGAGAGTAAGTGAAGAACGTCGACGTGATGACGCTGATGTCGCCGTGCTCTATGTTTGTTGAGCGAAAAGCTGACCGTGAAGAAGAGACGACTGGCGCTCTTGAATACTGGACTCGCGCGTAACCTCGGCCCGGGAAACCCGGGCGTAGCGACGGCCACAGTTTACGCCTGTTTGTTCGGTGGCGCACGATGTTCGAAAGTCAGTTTGCAAGCCTGCGAGCTGTTACAGCAATTGGCACGATGATAGTCGCATCGCCTTTGCAAAAAAGCGACTGGAATGGGCCCCTATAACATGGAAATTGATAAGGGTAGTGTGCGATCGCGACGCACCAGCCCAAGAACCGTGGAACGCAGGACATGCATATAGTAGCTATACAACACGATTACCGGCCAATAAACTATGCATCGGGCGCTGGGCAGCAGCACACCAAGAACGCAGGATAAGAAATAAACCGAACTCAACCCCACCCAAACCCCACCAACCCAGCCCCTCCTACGCGCGTATCCGCCACCCGTCCCCCTTCCGCCCCACGCGCCCGACGCCGCCGAACCCCTCCCTGACCACGAGCCACAGCCCCGTGCAGCTGATCACGTCCTTGATCTCCTCCGCGGTGAGCACGAGCCCGCCCGCCGCCGCGCCGCCGCGCCGGTGCACCGCGGCGCGCTCGACGTCGATGTCCGGGAGCGGGTACGGGATCTTGAGCATCGAGACGACCTTCGGGTGGTGCGGCGTCGGCGAGAGCGTGCCGATCTTCAGGCGGATGCTCGTCGGGGCTGCGGGGGCGGGGGAGAGGGCGGGAGAGGAGGCGGAGGGGAGGCGGCGCACGGCGAGCGCGCACGTCCACGGCGTCTCGCTGTCCTCGGGGTCGCTCTCGTCCCCGCTGTCCCCCCCGTCGTCGTCGTGCGGGGGCGAGTGCCCGTGCGAGTCGCTCGTCGCCGTCTGCTGGCTCATCATCGACAGCCGGTTCCGCGCGCCCGCCTCCACGCCCAGCCTCTCCCTGTCCCTCCTCTCCCCGCCGCTCCCGACGCTGTCCTGCCGCCGCCCGCCGCCCCCCCTTTTCCGCCCCGCGCCCGTCCGCCCGCGCGTCCACTCGAACCGCACCTCCACGAGCCCCGCCACCCCCCGGTCCCCCGCGCCGTCCTTCCCCAGCGCCCGCACCCGCCCGCCCAGCGCGAGCAGCCCCGTGTCCGCGCCCTTCAGCCAGCGCCGCACGACCCACACGTACTTCCCCGGGCGCCCGACCGGCGGGTGCGCGGGCGAGGCGAACGTCGGCGTGATGCCCAGGATCGGCGGGCGCAGCGCGGGCGTGTTCGCCTCCGCCGCGAGCGGGGACAGCGGCGTCAGCAGCCCGGAATCAGGCGCGCGCGTCGGGGTGGCGGCGGTCGACGCGGGCGGCGAGGGCGAGGCCGAGCCGGTGCCATGCGAAAGGGCGCTGCCCGGCTGGTCGTTGCTCGTGCGCGCGCTCCCGCCGCCGCTGCCGGGGCTGGCCGCACTGTCGAAGGCGTCGCCCCACACTTCTACGGGCTGCCAAGAGACTCATTAGCGCCCGAACCAGAATGGAAGATGAGGAGTGGGCGCACCTCGAGGGTGGCGGGCCCGTGGATCTCGACGCCGTGGCTCTTGAACTTGGCGACCTCTGCGTCCGTGCCCGCGCCGACGACCGTGCTCGTGAGCACGTTATGCGCTTGGAGGTTGTACAACGGAATGATCATCCTCCGTCCGCTCCTGCTGGTCCCGTTTGACGCATGAGGATATCGACGAGTTGCTCGTGGATGGCTGCGCATAGGCACTTCGGGAGGACTGGGTGGACTGCACGTGGGTGAGCTCGGTGTCGTCGTCGTCGGGCGTGGTAGGGCGCGAAGAGGCATCGGAGGCGGCGCACGGCTTGGCGGGGGGCGGGACGAGCTAGACCTAGAGATTGAGCGGGTGGTTTTTTTTACAGGCGGCGGGCGGACGAAGACGAATGTCTGCGGTTGCGTTAACTGGGTCGGCCAAAAGAGGGACACGGGGTTCAATCCGACGCTACGGTTGCGGGGGAGGTCGCCATTGGCATACCCTGATATCGACCAGTATGACACGAGTGCAAGGGCGCCGTCGCGCAGCTCGTAGGGCTCTGAGCACGTCGAAGAAGATATCCACCAGGAAGACGCTGCGACGACTGCTGCGAGCAAGACGTCAGCAGCTGCAGAGATGTGATGTCAAGAAGCCATGTTTGAGGACTGGCCGCGTCCTTGGGATGCCGAGTTGCTGCAGATAAGAAGATTGTTAGGGGCAGGATCGAGATCGAGACGCGAGAGTAGAGGACGCGATGACGCCGATGTCGTCGTGCTTGTCGACTGAAAGGCCAGCATTCGCTTGTGCAGTGGCAGTGCTGGGCCGTCGTTTGCAAATCGAACGGGCCGGCCGTGACAGGCCGTGACCAGCCGTGGTCTCTCTCTTCGAGTCCTCAACCACTGCAGTCCTTGCCAGTCCCCGCCCCTCGACACTTTATCTGGCATCAAAAGCACGCTCAACTCCACTCTACGATGCACTATGATTGTTCAGCTAGAATGCGCGTACCTTGCGCATGCCTCGAATGACCCATCGAGGCAAAGCAGTGTCTTGCTTGTTGCCCCTCGTGCAGTGTACTTCAAGTGTACTTCCTGACTTTCTAATCGGCGTCTAAGAACTACTCTAGCTCGGCGCAATGCATTCCTGCAGGAGATCATTTGAAGAAGGATATAGCAGTGCAGTTTGTTCAAGTATGCCGCTCCTCTCAAGCGCGTGCTGGCACTGACCCATCCAAAGGTGACGGACGCCAACAGCATAATCTCGCATTTGCAGATCGCAATCTAAACAGTCTCCGATTTTACAGACCGCCTACGTATCGATTGATCACACACACCTGCTGCATTAACTCCTGGAGCCCCATGCTACATTTCTACAGTATCTCTCCCACAACCTTCACCTCGTGTTCCCTACAGAACCATTATTGGAGAAGAAAATGCCGGAATGGACGGCAAGATCTCCAAACTCAAGAGCTGCGGCGTCAAGATCCTCGGGCTCGCCACCCTCGAGGTGCGCCCCCCATTCCTCCTCTTCCCCGCCGGTTTGGGCGCTAATGAGTGACATGGCAGCCGTAGAAGTATGGGGCGGCTCCTTCGACGGTGCCGTCGGCCCCGCGCGCACAAGCATCGCCCAGCCGGGCAGCGCGCTCGCCGCCGCCGCCGCGAAGCTTGCCCCCGCTCACGTCGACCGCCGCCACCCCCGCGCGTGCGCAACTCAGGGCTGCTGATGCAGACCGCGACACCGAGCGGCGCGAAGAAGATGTTTCGCCGCGGCGCGCGCATCGCGAGCATCGCCGCGTCCCCAGGTACGCTGCCTTTTCCCATTCCCCCTTCCTTTCCCTGTCTCCATTCCGCGAGCTAACCCAATCGCATGCGCAGGATCCTCCGCAACGGTGACCCTCGAATGGCCGTGCACCCCTCACGCTGACCGGCTGGAGCCACGCTGTCGTCGCGAGATGATTATCAAGATCAGGATATCACCTTCGCCAGTGGAGTATCGCCCGTCTCATCCTGCACGCAGGTCTCGAAAGACGAAGCTCTCCTCACTTGAATGTTGTTGGGCAGGAATCTCCTGATTGTATTTTACATTTTGGTTTGACTGTCAGGGTATGTGGGTTCACCCTAGCGCGACAAACTCAAAGCTTACTGATATATTGGACTCCTCCTTCAGAATCTAGGAATGCTACGTTGAAATATTTTTGTTCGCATTCGCAGAGAAGTCGGCCTGGCTCGTGACTCCTCACACACGCACCCGCGCCTTTCCATCCACCGTGGCAACGAGACAGGGTCCTCCGTTATCTGCTGCCCAGACATCTTCTTTGCGCCTCATTCCCCTCATTGCTCGTGGCACTCTCGGCGGTCATCAACTCCCAAGCGAATGTCTTGTGCATCTGCAGTTTCCTGTACCACACAGGCTCAAGCGCGCGCTAGTTATCTAGACAAAGGCTCACAAAGAACCAAATGACCAATACTTGAGCATTGAGCGTAAATCTGTGTACAATCTTCGCGGTACGTCGTTCATTTATAAGATCCATCACATTCTGCTTACTGAAGGTGCCACTTTTCATTCAGACAGCTTTGAGGAAAGGAGGGAATTTCCGATCGGATGGATACGATGGATATGCACTTTTCTACCCAATCCTTTCGATAGCAAGAATTTACACAGTTCCTATCATTGCGATACCAGGGATAGGGTCTTTTTCTCCAAA
>JACXVL010000604.1:0-33691 GCA_014898675.1 Athelia sp. TMB
TTTGCTTATAATACAGATCTATCTGCGCATGCTGCTGCTTTACATGCTTTATAGAGCCAAAGAATTGAATTCTTCATTCAACATTTTCAGTCTATAAATGCCATTGCGCTCCATGGGCACCTAACTCGACTCATTTGGAATGCGCCAGAGACAAAAGTTCAAAGGTGACCTTTGGTATCTCTGCTTTCTGGCTTGGAGTCTTGATACGCACCGGCGACAGCATACTTACAGTAACTGGCAGTACACTCTGCCTTGAGTTGCCCGTGATCAGTCTGGACTCGGTCTGGACAACTTTATCATAGTAGTTGTGGCGTACACCCTGTTGTGCCCGGCGATTAGACAGCTGCCGTCTACGATATACTCGAGCGCATGTTAGAATGCCTAACGATGCAGTATCCAGAAAAGCGAGTGGCGGACCAAACCCGGGTGGGCCGAGAGCCGTGTGTAGATTGGCACGAGTAGAAAGTTGGAGAGAAAAGATGTGTTCGCTGCGTGTCTGAGCTGCCAGCGCCAGCAGACGTTGACAGCCAGGGAAGCCCTACGCAAACGCTCCTTCCCGTTACTCGAACTGGAGGGATAGATATGCCTACGCATATACCACCAGCACGCCCTCGCCTACGCGCCATTCTGCCCGCGCTACCTCTACGTCGAGGTCGCGCGCGCGCTTCAGGCCCAGCGCGCCCTCTGCGCCTCCTGCGCCGGAGCGCGCGGCGAGCTCCGCATCGGGTGCGTCGAGGGGCAGGTCAAGGGCGTAGGGCGGCGCGTGCAGGAGGATGCGGCGCGGCTCGAGGTCGAGGGTGGAGGCGGCGATTTGCGCGTGCGTCTGGGTGTGTGCGCGTTAGCAGGGGCATTGCTTGAGGGAAAGTAAGCATATATAGAAGGGTAAATGCGGCCTGGGGGTGCGAGGACGTTGCGAGACGGAAGTAGGTAGGGGGAGGAAAGCATGGGGAAGGTACTTACCAGGGCGGGCACGACGATGGTGATCTTGATCCGCGCGCCGGCCTGCGCCCAGCTCCATTTGGGCGTCGTGGGTCCCGCATCCTCGCTGATGGGAGGCGGCACGGGCGCGGCTTTGAGGATGCTCTTCTTCTTCGGCTGCACTTTCGCGGTGTCCACCTCCTCGATGAGCTTCCGCTCCGTCTGCGGCGAGGCAGGAACGGTGCCGGAGAAGAGCACACTGGGGATCTGCACAGTGCGCGGGGCAAGCACACCCTTGCTTGCGATGTTCGGTGTGCCGATCTGGCGCGAGAGTGTGGTGCGGGCCTGGTCCTCGATGCGCTGGAGGGCGAGCTCTGCGGAAGGGGTTAGCTGTGGTCGAAGATGCATCCACTGCACACTCACCAACAATAAATGCCTTGAACTCTACGTCGCGCATTGCTCGGCGCTTCACGCCCGTGTTAAAAACGGCGTCGAACACGAGCGCGCGCGCGCCCTTCTTGTCTGTGTCCGTCCGACCGTCCGACACAACCACGGGTACGTAGTACTCCTCATCCGGTTCGTCCCCGCGCATCGCGGCCTGGACTGCATCTTCGCTTCCGGGCGGCGGCGCGGGGACGCCTGCGTCCCAGGCGATGTTGACGAAGACTTTTGTGCCTGCAGGGAGGGCATCAGGTGCAGCGGTCGCAGGTTCGAGGAGCTTGGGGTTGGAGGTGGCGTCGAGTGAATGGGAGAGGAAAAAAGGGGCAGTGGTGGTGGATTTGACGACGAAGCCCGGGGTAGGTGTGAGCTCGACGGAGGTGAAGCCAGACGACATCGCCTGCTGAGAGTGCCGAGCGACGAGCATGCAATTGGAGCCGCCGATTAGATTCGCAGGCAGTTTTTGCTTACTTGCCCGATCCTCCGCGTGTGCTGAAGACATATTTGTGCTGCATTTCGTCTGCTATATACTTTGTGGCTTTTATTTCGTTCTATATGTATATAATCCGAGAACCAATTTCCAGATATCAATGAATGGAAGGTCGTAATATTACAGTAATAAGAGAGCTATTCAATCACCACGGCTAGCGCATCACGGCACGCGACCTCAAAGGCCCCCGTCTCGCGTCGCGTCGTGTCTATAAATCATGATGCGGGCAGCAAGTAATGCAGCGCTGTTCGTACTTCGTATGAGACATCTATAGAGCCGAGTGGATAATTTGTCGCTATGGGACTCAATCGGAAGAATAGAAGCTAATGAGGCAGAGGCGTGAAGCTCACAAGTAATAGCTGGGCCGTGTAATCGACAGTATATGCACGAGGCTGCCGCGCAAGTTGAAATGAATATACACTGCAGGTATTAGTTATCAGTATGACCCGTTGGAACATAGTAGATATGTTTCTATTCACCTTGAATCGCGTCACGTCAGAGTGATAACAAACCCCTCATATGCGCTACTACAGGCGCACACGTCTTCGACTAAGCACAGCGCTCTCAGAAACGGGTAAATCGGACAGAGCAGTGAGTGTCGGCATATTTGCTGCTTCATACGCTATGGCCTTCAGCTTTGATTGTCGAAATACGTGGCAGGCCAAAAGCGCTGGAAATGCGATGGTGGGAGACATCAACGTGATTGTCCATCTCGACAGCGACATGTTCAGGATGATGGCGCCGGGAATGTTTATGAGCACTGAGACGCTAGAGTGATAGTTTTGGAGATAAGTGGCGGAAGCTCGTGGGACATATGAAGGTAAACTGCGACTAACGCATAATAGAGTTGTCCATCGCGTAGCAGAACCCTGGATAACCTAAACATGCCCGTGCCAGTGAAAAATGCCATGATGCGAGATTGCCAGGAATTTCCCGTTTTGAGGTCAGACAGAAGCCGCCAGGATATCGCCAGAAATACCGCAGTGTCATACAAGGCGATTGCGGTGTAAGACAAACCGCCGGTGCTGCCGCGTAGGATAAGGCCGCAGCGATTGCTGTCTAATATATGTACAAATTGCGAAAAACCCAGAACAGCGTCGTATATGTAGCATCCAGTCACACTGAGCCAGCAAAACGCGAAGAAATTTACTGCGAACTTGCTGTTAACGTGGACTGCGCTGACCCGAAAGAAAAACAGAAGTGCTGTTGCCGGGGTTGCCATAGCATAGAATATGCAGCCAACGAGTGCAACCGTACCGCAAGAGCGATGTGATGTTACTGTTCATATATGTTAAAATTACTAACCCGATTCTGATCAAACGTTGATGGGAATACTGCTTACCTAGTGTCAGGACTGTGAGCGTGGCGAATATTAGACTGGTTATCCTGACGAGCATGTCAGCGTCAATGCTGGCATGTTTGCCCAAGACAGAAAACTCACCGACATAGAAAGTAAACCACAAGAACCAATGGAGGCCGCCAGCTGCCCGCGCTTCTTGATAGTGTCCATCTCACCATTTCGAGCTCATCGGGTAGTGATACGGACCAATCCCAAATACATACCTAGACAGACATCAGTGCACGGCATGGGATCGGATGCTCACAACTCACTGTAAGAACTACAAATGCATTGTAGCACGTCATCTGCCACACCTCTGCCACTTGAAGCTTTGTGTAGTCAGCCATCGGCTTGAGGAAACAAAACGCTGTGTTCAAGAGCTGTTGATACCCTGATATAAATCACTGCCGTCGGTGTTGGTATTTGCTCTGGGTGAATGAGAGGAGGGATAACGCAAGGGTTCGCAGCGATCGTTTGCTTATTCAGGTCTATCAAGTATCAGGGTCGTAGGAAGGCTGACGAAGGAAGGATTCAAGTGACCGTGACACATCAGCACCCTTGTCAGGTCTTCTGAGATGGAAGGTTGATCTCTCGTTCCGACTTCTTTTATCAGAAAGTCGGACGGGTTAGCGACTGAGTCACTGTTTCCTCGGGTTCTCGGATTGTCAAATTCTGGTTCCGTCGACCGAACAGTGGTAGAATCTGCGTTTTTTCAGGACAGCGGATGGAGCTGCCCAGGATTGGTCAGCACACAATGGGGGCGGGATTAACATACCTGCTGGCCTGAAGAGACATGCCTTGGATTGATTTGTAGGGCCATTAAAGGGGGGGAATCAAAGTCAGAGAGAAATCTGAGGGATGTCTGAGGGGAAGGCGCGAGAATCCGAATCTCGGAGGCACACTGCAGATGGTGAAAGGAGGCAGAATAGGTTGAATTGCTCCCGAGTTAGATGCTTTCCCTCTATTCCACCGTTCATATAGTATGATATCGTCATAGCGTTGGATACACAGACACCTCCAACCGAACATTGAACTAGAACATCGTTCAGCTATGGCCATCTGGGGGAGCCAAGAACGGAGCTTAGGTTTGGTTTTAAAAAGTTTTGGTCCGACTCGAAACCGTGACGGAGGTTCGAAACTGGACTGCGGCAACCAAAACCACTGTTAATGAGAGTCTACCAGCATGATCACACATCTCTCAACACTGAGAAACTAGCGCATCACTTTGCACACGCCTTCGATATCAATGACCATTATCCCAGATGTCCCTTACTCCCTCACGCCTCAGGCAGAGTTTCCGCCTCCATAGCATCTCCCTTTGCCTAATCCTCCATCAAAAACCTGTCCTGCTCTTGCTTACTCCTCTTCACGCTATTTGAGTGCTGCGACGACCCGATTTCACCCCGTAAAGCAAGACCCGAGGCAGCTAATATGCAATGGCAGGAAGCTGCTGGATCATACACCAGCTCCATGAAGCACGAGACAGCCATGCGGGTTGAGTTGGATTTATTGTAGATATTCGTATGAGCTAACGATAGACAAGTTGTATGCATCGTGAATTACATGAGTCACGTCAAGTAATATCTGTCATTTCAAAAGCGTTCCCAAGAGCGCACAAGTTTTTCACTTCACTAGGCGGTACAGCTTGAAGTACCACTGCTCTCTCAAAAACTAGTAAGGCGGACAGAGCAAAGAGTGATAGCATATTTTCTACTTCATATGCTTTGGCTTTCAGCTTCAATTGTCGAAATACGCGGCAAGCCAAAAGGGCTGGGAGTGCGATGGTGAGGGAGTTTAATGTGGCTGCCCAACTCGACGGCGACATATTCAGGATGATGGCGCCTGGAACACTGACGCACATTGCAACACTAGGAACCGATATTTCTCAAGTAAGCGACAAACTCGAATGAAGGTAAACCACTTACGCGTAATATAATTGCCCATCGCACAGCAGAGCCCTGGATAATTTGAACATGCCCGAGCCAGTGAAAAATGACACCAGACGGGATTTCCAGGAATCTCCCGTTTTTAGGCCAGACAGGAGCTGCCAGGATATTGCCAGAAAGACCACCGTGTCATACAAGGCGATTGCGGTGTACGATGTAGCACCGGTCCGGCCGCGTAAGATCAGGGTGCAGCGATTGCTGTCTAGTATCTGTACTTCTGGCACAGATATAACAGCATCGTATACGTAACATCCCGCCACAGAGAGCCAGCAAAGTGCAAAGAAAGCTATTGCAGACTTTTTATTGGTGTGGACTGCACTGACTCGAAGGAAGAACAGAAGAGCCGTCGTCGGGGTCGCTACGGCATAAAGCATGCAACTAGCGAGTCCAATCGCGCCGCAAGAGCGATGCGGTGTCACTGTTACATACGTCTAAATCAACAAATGGAGTCTGGTCAGAGGTGCTTACCTCGAAATAGCATTATGAGGATGGCAAATATAAGACTGGTTATCCTGATATCATAAGCATGCCCACATAAATGCAAGCATATTTTATCAACGAGACAGCAAACTCACCGGCTGAGAAAGTAAATTGCAAGGGCCAGTAAAGGCCGCCAGCTTCCCGCGCTTCTTGACAATGTCCACTTTACCATTTCAAATTCATCGGATAGCGATATGACCCAATCCCAGATGCATAACTAACAAAGATAAGTGCACGACGAGAGATCGAGTGAGTATGACTCACTGTAACGACCGCGAATGAATTATAGCACGCCGACTGCAGCAACTCTGCTGATTGAGGTTTTGCGTAGTCGGCCATACTCGATTTGAGGGAATAAAATCCTGCGTGCAGGAGCTGTTGAAGGCCCGGAATAAATCACTCAATGTCGGTGTTTGCTCTGGATGGATGGGAGGAGAGATAGCGTAAGGGCACCGGTGCATTGCGCACATTTGCCTATACATATCAGTTCAAACGCCAGGGTCGCAGGAAGCCCAGCAGAGAAGGCTAATGAATGCCAGAAATTCTGCCAAGTGTCATAGTCAGATACAAATCGTTTACGGCATATTTCCGCGTCAGTCGGGACGGAAGTTTAAATTCGCGATGCCCAGTCAGCGCAAGGATCTGGGATTATTGATATGCGATCTACACGTATGCGGTCTTGCCAGTCGTGTATGTGCCATGGGGACTTGGGGCTCTGGGGTTTCGCAGGGTTTCTGGAAAGTATCATCCGACGGCGATAGGCCCACCCGCAGACCACGCGGAGCGAAACACTAAAGTAAAAAAAATTCTATGCTTCTGGTGTTGCTCTCTCGAGCTTCGACTGAATATATCACAGAGCTTTGTGCCTGATGCCTGATACCTGTAAAATGACGCGATAATTAGAGTTAGGGTTTGGTTATTTAAGTATAAGCTCTCTCGCAGGAGGGGTTCAAAAGACCGTCTGTGGCGATAAGTAGAGGCCACTGCAACAGCAACCAAGGGGAACACCGACGCATTGTCAGAGGCTACGACCCACTCAACCAGTCTGCCCTCATGCTTCGCGAGAAGTGGCAAGTCTAAGCGCGCGATTGAGTAGGATGGCATATCTCGATGCCGAGGACACAATCCGAGACGCCCGAAGGGCAGATAGTTAGATCATTTAATAGTCACCCATGTCTCATGCGCGAGACTGCTATGCAAGTTCACTTGAGGATGTATTGTAAATAATGGTATAGCCTAATGATAGGCAGGTTTTATGCGCCTTGAATCATATCATGCTGCAGTAATATCTGTCATTTCATAAGCGCTGCCAAGAGCGCGCAGGTCTTCAACTTCATCAGGCGGTACAAGCGACACCGACCTTGCAGCAACGGGCAAGGTGGACAGGGTAGAGAGCGTTGGCATATTTGCTGCCTCGTATGTTTTGGCCTTCAGCTTAAGTTGCCGCAGTACGCGGCAGGCCAAAAGAGCTGGGAGTGCGGTAGTGAGGGAGTTTAATGTGATCGCCCATCCCGACACCGAAAGGTTCAGGAGGACGGCGTGGGGAACACTAATGCACACTGCGACACTAGGAATGGATATTCTGGAGATAAGCAACAGAAACGTCTGTTACACATGAGGGGACACGATGACTTACGCGTAATAAAGCTGTCCATCGCGCAGCAGTGCTCTGGATAGCTTAAACATGCCCGCGCCAGTAAAAAAGGATACAGTGCGGGATTTCCACGAATTTCCCGTTTTAAGAACAGACAGAAGCTGCCAAGCAATCGCCAGAAATACCAGTGTATCATACAAGGCGATCGCGGTGTAGGACGCGCCGCCGGTGCGGCCACGTAGGATAATGGCGCAGCGATTGCTTTCCAGCACATGTCTAAATTCCGAAAAACCCAGAACAGCGTCGTATGTGAAGCATGCCGCCACACAGAGCCAGCAAAGTCCAAAGAAAGTTACTGCGGACTTGCTGTTGGTATAGACTGCGCTGACCCGAAAGAAAAACAGAAGAGCTGTCACTGGAGTTGCTATGGCATAGAATATGCAGCCAGCGATTGCAATCATGCCGCATGAGCGATGCGATGTCACTGTTATATGTGTTTGAATTGATAATATGACTCTGATTAGAGGCCGATCGGGGTGTTGCTCACTTTGCATCAGCACTGTAAGGATGGAGAATATCAGAGTAGTTATCCTGATAAGCATGTCCGTGTCAGTGCTGGCAAGTTTCCCGGGATTGCAAACTTACCGGCACAGGAAGTAAATTGCAAGAAGCAGTGGAGGCCGCCAGCTGCCCGCACTTCTTGACAATGTCCATTTCACCATTTCGAACTCATCGGGTAGCGACATGAACCAATCCCAAATGCATAGCTAGCCAGACATGAGCGCACGGTATAAGATCGGTTGTTCACACAACTCACTGTAAGGACTATAAATGCATTGTAGCACGCCGCCTGCAATAGCTCTGCCTCTTGAAGTTCTGCGTGGCTGTCCATCAGCCTGGGGGCGTATGAAAGATGGTGATACCCTGGGATAAATCGATTCCGCCAGTGTCGTGGTTTTCTGAATGGATGGGAGGACTCGGAGCAGAGATAGCACAAAAGTGCGGAACAATCGTCTGCTTGTTTAAATGACAGAATCACACGAAGACCGACGGAGAATGGGTCACCGTGAACATGGCCCAAACGCAACTCAAACCAACAGCTGGCGGACGCTGGCGGACTTGCTATCGCCGACAGGGCTCTCAGATCTGACGAAGAGTTTCTTGCTGCGTGGGGCCCTTGATTCTTTCTTGATTAGATGGCGCATGATCTGCTCTATACAAAGACTTTGGGGGAGGAGACAATTTGATGTGCTGAAAAGAGACAATGTTTCAAGACGAAGATGACCGTGACCGTCGAGGACGTCGCGTGGGTGCTGACTCAATTAGAGTTCGGAGCCAATATACACTTCATTTTGCTACGTTCGCACCAGGTTCGTAGTCCCCATCCTAGCGTCTTATCGGAAATGCTCATAGAGTCAAATAGATATCTTTACATGTATTATTAGCTCAACAGGGTAGGGGAAAAAACTACGAGACGGCCTTTTCGAGCGCGGATGATGCCGAATTTTGCGATTCGTGCTGGCCGAGAGCAAGCTGCTGTCTCGCCGCAGTATATCGCAGAAAATGAGTGGCAAGTCCAAAGGAGGGAGCGTGTAGGATGGTGTATCTCGATATCGAGGGCACCTTCAGAGATGTTCGAAGGGTATATAGTTTGATCATGCAGTCGGCCATATATGTCATTCACGGGACTGCCATGCAAGTTGACGCGAGGACGTGATGTAGATGTTAGCATGACCTGATGGTAGGCAATGTTTCATGCACCTTGAATCGCATTACGCCAGATTGATATCTGACATTTTATAAGCGCTACCCAAAGCGCACAGGTCTTCGACTTCGTCGGGCGGTACAACCACCGCTTCCCTCACAGCAGCGGGCAAGGTAGACAGAGCAGAGAGCGTCGGCATATTTGCTGTCTCATATGCCTTGGCCTTCAGTTTTAATTGCCTAAATACGCGGCAGGCCAAAAGAGACGGAAATGCGACAGTGAGGGAGGTCAATACGCTTGTCCATCTTGACGCCGACAGGTTTAGGAGCACGGCGCCCGGCACACTGATGCATACCGCGACACTAAGAGTCGAGCGCGGAGATAAGTATCAGGCTCGGTTCAAACCCGAAGAGAAACGATGACTCACGCGTAATAAAGCTGTCCATCGCGCAGCAGAGCCTTGGACAATCTAAACATGCCCTCGCCGTTGAAAAATGCCACAATGCAGGATCGCCAAGAATTCCCCGTTTTGCGAGCCGTCAGCAGCCGCCAGGATATCGCCAGAAATACTGTAGTGTCGTACAGGGCGATCGCGGTGTAGGATGCACCGCCAATACCCCCTCGCAGGGCAAAATTGCAGCGATTGCTGTCGCGCACATGTCCGTATTTTGGAAACGCTAGCGCAGCGTCGTATGTGTAGGAACCTAACACAGAGAGCCAGCACAGAGCGAAGAAAGTTACTGCACACTTGTTGTGGGTGTGCACTGCGCTGACCCGAATGAGAAAGAGAAGAGCCGTCGTTGGGGTGGTTATGGCGTAGAATATGCAGATAACAAGTGCAATCGTGTTGCAAGAGCGATATGATGTCACTGTTGCATACATTGAGGTCAGTAACACGATTTTGGGCGATGCCAATGGAAGGTTGCTCACCTAGTTTCAGCGCTGAGAGGGTGGCAAACATCAGACTGGTTATTCTGAGGAATGCACGCATCAATGCTAGCGCGCTTTACCAATGCAGAAGACTTGCCGGCACAGAAAGTATATAGCAAGTACCAATGGAGGCCGCCAGCCACCCGCTCTTGACAATGTCCATTTCATCATTTCGAGCTCATCGGATAGTGATATTAACCAATCCCAAATGCAAAGCTAGAAAGATATGAGTGCACAACGTGAGATCGGGCGTTTGAAACTCACAGCAATAACTCCGAATGAACTATAACACGTTGTCTGCAGCACCTCTGCTTGAAGCACTGCGTAGTCAACCATTGGCTTGAGGAAATAAAGTTCTATGTCTGAGAAGTAGCAAGAACCGTTGACGCCCTGGGATGAATCGCTGCGATTAGTGTCGGTGTTTGCTCTGGATGTGTGTGTGCGGAGGGGGAGATAGCGCAATACGGCGCAATAGTTATTTGTTCACAAATCCATTCAAATGCCAGAGCCGCAGAAAGACCGACGGAGAAAGGGTCGACACGGTCTAAATTCGTCCCAAACCATCAGCAATATGTGCGGTGACGCGAAAGTTAGAGTTTGTCATGTAGCAATGTATGTAAGGCACAGGTTTGCTCGCAGGAAGGGTTCCAAAGGCCGTCTCCAGCGATCGTGCAATGGTTACCCCATGTCGCGCACAGCACCCTTCTGAAATCATAGCGTCGGAAACCTAGTACATTGGCTAGGCATGGAGGTGGCAGGAGTGCGAGGTTCCGGTGACGCGGACAGAGTCAACAGACCTGAGTGAGGGAAGGCCTTGTTGCACTTGTTGGCTGAGCTGGAGTGTTGACAAGGCCACTGTGGCAGGGCGATAAGCATGCTTCACTAGGCGGCCGGACTGGCGGAAGCCACGTGTCTTCGTCCTCGCCCGATAATTACATGTCAGTACTGAAAGCTGAAGGAGTGGTAGGATGCCGATAAATGGGAGCTCGGGGGACAAGCAGATTGGGGAGAGAGTGCAGAGAGAGAAAACGTCCGAATTGTCGCGCAGAAATCGAACTGCATTTGACAGCCAACGGCAGACTGATAGTCGCCTCGCGTTTTGAAATTTTGTTTGCACCCACCTGACCTAACCAACATGTGATCCTGAATTTCCTCTCAATTCCTGGGAAGTTTCTATAAATGTTTGACAAATAAAGGAAAGATGGCGTTAGGTGGCGAGCGCACTGACATCAGATGACGTGGGACTGAATCGAATTCAAACCGCGAGGCGACTATCAGTCTGCCGTTTGCTGGAAATATATTGATCACAAGGACTTTGGCGCGCTGCTGCCCCTGCTATGGTCTCTCTTCGCCTGATACCACCGATATCTTGCATCTGTCCAAACTTCAATAGCCCCTGCTCTGCTGGCTATACTTTGTGATGATCATGAGCGGATGATGTGTCCTCGTCACATGACCCATCAGCGATCGGATTGACTCGACCTCAAAATTAATCCTCACCCGCATCCTTCCCAGTGACTCGCCCACCCACCACCATGGCCACCACAGCAGCAACAAATGGGAACGACAACGTGCTATCAGAGTACATGAAAAAGGATCGCCGCGTCGTTGGCTACGACCCACTCATCCAGCCTGCCCTCCTGCTCCACGAGGTGCCTCCCTCCCCTGCATCCCTCCAAACTGTTGCCAAAGCCCGTGCCGCTGCGGCAGCGATCCTGGCCCGCACAGACGACCGCCTGCTAGTCATCGTCGGCCCATGCTCTATCCACTCCCCGTCCCAGGCCCTCGAGTACGCCCAACACCTCCACACCGCCGCAAGCAATCTACCCAACCTGCTGATCATCATGCGTGCGTACTTTGAGAAGCCGCGTACGACGGTAGGATGGAAAGGGCTTATCAATGACCCGGACATCGATGGGACATTCCAGATCAACAAGGGCCTGCGGATGGCAAGGCAGCTCTACTGTGATCTGACGAATATCGGTGTGCCAGTCGGGAGCGAGCTGTTGGATACGATATCGCCACAGTATATTGCAGATTGTGAGTAGCCAACACAAGCGAGCAACCGAGCAGGACAGCGTATTCCTCAAGGGAAAGCTCGAGTCTCCCATTTCTTCTCATCCCTATCTTCTCCCTGTGCCTCCCACCTTGCTATAGTCGCTCACCAACATTACCCAGTGATCTCCTGGGGCGCCATCGGCGCCCGCACGACCGAGTCGCAGCTGCACCGCGAGCTCGCGTCCGGCGCGTCCTTCCCGATCGGCTTCAAGAACGGCACGGACGGCGGCGTCAGCGTGGCGGTCGACGCGATGCGCGCGGCGGCCGCACCTCACGCGTTCATGGGCGTCACGGAGCAGGGCCTCGCCGCGATCGTGCGCACGCGCGGGAACGCGGACGTGCACGTCATCCTGCGCGGCGGGACGGGCGGGACGAACTACGACGCGGCGAGCGTGGGGCGTGTGCGCGCAGCGATGGAGAAGGCGGGCGTCGGCGCGAGCGTGATGGTCGACTGCTCGCACGGGAACTCGGAGAAAAACCACAACAACCAGCCAAAGGTCGTCGCAGCGATCTGCGAGCAGGTCGCCGCGGGCGAACGCGCGATCACGGGCGTGATGATTGAGAGCCACATCAATGCGGGGCGACAGGACGTGCCGCCCGAGGGCCCGGCAGGGCTGAAGCATGGGGTGAGCATCACTGATGCGTGTGTGGACTGGGCGACGACGGAGAAGTGTTTGGAAGATCTGAATGCGGCGGTGGAGAAGAGGCGGGAGAAGGGTGTGGTTGCGTAGGTGAGATAAAATGGCAAATAGAGCGTTATGAAAATGTATTTGTGTGGTAGAAGCGCCTCCCGTGCATTGGGGCCGCTCACATCAAAATCGAGGTGTTGAAGTTACTTGCCACTTCTGCTAACCTGAGATCTACAATTGCAAGTAGTAGGATAAATCGATGCAGTTCATTGATCACTTATACAAATTACAAACTCGCTTCCGTAACCTGTTCAGCGAACGGGTAGTCTGTGTATCCTGTCGTGGTCCAATCGCGGGGAGCATAGTATGTTGCTCTATTGCCTTTGACCAGTGGCAGATGCTCCTTGAGCCTTCGCACTAGATCAGGCTAAACATAGGTGTTTACATCAGATGTTATTCTGTGGATAGATTCGCTAATCACTCACGTTCGAAATGAACAGCCGCCCATACGCGATGAGCACCCCGCTCTTCTGCGCAGCCTCCAGACCCGTCGCACGATCATGCCCACCAGCACTAATCAGTGGCTTGGGAGACCAGAGTGCATGGAGTGTATCACGCTCCTTCGTCTGACTAGCCGGAATGGTCGTGCGGTCGACCCACCCATCGACGCGAGGCTCCACAATGTGCAGATAGGCAAAGTTGGGGTAGAGAGTGCGGATACTACTAATGAGATGGGTAAACTGGGGCAAAGGGTTGGCCATTCCCATATCTGTCGTTCGTAGCCTGGTCAGAATGCATCGGGCTGGGGGCTCAAGGGAGACAGATCCTGGAATTTGCTCCAAGGGCTGAGACGAAGTGCAGTCTTCGTCTCGCCAACTGCTCCTACGATAGCTTTAATGACCTCCAACACAAACCGAGACCGATTCTCCACCGAGCCGCCATAGTCATCTGTTCGGTTGTTTGACATTTCCTGAAGAAACTGGTCCGGAAGATACCCGCTCGCACTATGGATCTCAACCCCGTCGAATCCAGCTTTAAGGACTGCGTTTGACGCTGCAGTAGCATAAAGCTGAACGAATTCTTGAATCTCGCTCAAGGTCATGGCACGGGGAGTCTGACGCCCTGTCAGGGCAATGTCAGAGGCGGCAATGAGGTCGTTAGCAGGGTTTTCGCGGGCAAGTTCTGAAGGGTCGGCAGCGCGGCCTAGTGCCGATAGCTGAAGATAGATGAAGGATCCGTTTGCGTGTACGGCATCGACAACCTGCGTAGATGGTGAGCGCTGTGGGTGGCTGCAAAGAGATACGGACTTGCTTTCTTCCACCCCTCGATGTGCTCAGCGGAGTAGATACCTGGCACGCCGAAATACCCGCCAGCCTTCTCGCCTATGAAGGTAGCTTCTGTGATAAGCAGTGTTCCCGGGGCTACGGATCGTTGAGAGTAGTATTCGGCAGCATGTGGGCCAGGTGCATGTGTTTCTGTAGCCCTGAAACGGCTGTATACTCGATGTTAGAGAAGGATTATTATTGCGGCAATTACTCACGTCAATGGCGCCATGACTACTCGTGTTCCCAGTGTAACATCGCCAACTTGGAGAGGCTCGAACAGTTGAGAGGATGCAGAAGTCATTTTGGGGGAACGATAGATAGATACGAAATTTGTGGCGGGTTATTCGAGTTCGGGTCGCCGATTGTGTTAGACAGAACTTAGCTCAGGGAACATAACCTATTATACAACTGCGAAGACGGCAGGAGAAGCTTCCTTTGCAAAGCTTGGTAAAGACGATGAGGTGCATTGGTAAACCTCGGTGAATGCGAGTAAAGCTTGGTAAAGACGCGATAGTCAGGTAACCGGACATTGATGAGAAAGTAGTCAGCGATGCATGTGCATGTCAGCATCTGGGATGACGAATGTAGCTCTGAGTCTGAATCATGTTGATCTTCGGAAATGCCAGTGGGTCTGTTGAAGTTTGGCGCTTTCTCAGCAGAGCTATTGGTTTATGGCTATGGTGGTGCATTTGGTGGGCTTCAACGAGTCAAGACTAACGCCAAAGCGGTATACGTATACTGGATCCAAACGAGTGAAGGGGCTGAAATTGGCGATGGGATGGTTCTGTCTGAACCTGTATAAAGGTGCCGGTGCTGATTTCAGGGTATCGCCTCGGTGGATATTCTTGGCTTTGCCACAAGTTACAGAAAGCCTACATAGTCTGAATCGTTTCTACGCTTAGAGAGGAAGCACACACCTTAAAGTATAACCCATCGGCGGATATGTTACAGATTTTCTGGGCTAAAAACAGCAACATATTCTGTAGCTAATCTGACTACCAGTATTAAACACGCGCAGTACCACTGGCATTGTAATTCATCATGCATCACGGCCAACTTTGGACCAACTCCTATCTTAAACTCGATAATTCCAACTTCACTAGTTGGATATCACCACCACTGTTCATAATTCTCAAATCTACTGACACGCATATCAATGCCCACATCTCGTAGTTTGATCCACCAGGATGAGCTTTGTAAGGCTTTCGTTATTGACGCCCTTTTCGCGTCCCAGCAAAGGACGACGACATCCCTCAACGTGGGATGGGAAGTTGATGAACACCGCGAGAGAAGTGCTTTTCCCAACGGTTCGAGATCCATCTTCTCGGAATATCTAAATAGGAGTTTCTGCAGATTGGGACATAGAATGGGAGTCCCAGAAGATCTGAGTTGTCCGAAGCGCTTCATGAAGGCAGCCGTGAAGAACCTCGGGTTACATTCGGGTACCTCTAACTCCCGAACATGCTTTGCTGCCTTGAGAATTTGCATCAAATCGTTTCCACGCAATCGGCGGAACAATGCTTTGTTGAATTCGTCGGAGTCGTCAGAGTCATCGGAGTCATCGGTATCGTTGGTGTCATTGGTGTCGCCGGAGTCGTCTGAGTCTTCCAATCCGTCTGATACGTCAGGTGAGTCATACCACATCATCGACATGAGGGCAAGTTTTTCGAGTGAAGGTTGAGAGCAGATGGATGTTAAGGTAGATATCAACGGTCCCCAACCCATGTCGGTGGCCAGTGACAGCTCGCGAATGTTCGGGATGTCGAGGATTGTGAAGAATGATGTTGGATCCTCTGACTCAAAGACCGCTGTAAGGTACCGGAGATTTGATAGCTGGACGCTACCTGGAGCTTGGCCGGGGGTCAATGATGGTCCACTGGTGTTTCCCTCGATTTTCATCCTGCACCGCTCGATATACGGTGCTGTTTTTAGAAGGTTCAGCATACTTTGGGGAGAGTGATCATCGGACAGGCTCTTGATAGTGCGCAGTTGGCTCCAGGGAATGTGTAGTGATGCTCGGTCCACGTTCACGCCGGCACTGAAATCTTGTAGGCGAGGAGCGTGGGCAAAGATATCTATGGGTTCGACCAATAAAGGTCGATTGCCATGATTACAAAAGTCAAACTGAAGGAGTTCCAGGTTTGCGAGCCTATTTTTGACCAAAGATAGAGAGTGCAGCAACGGCAAAGGCAGCATGAGGTATATGTTGCGCCATCTTTCGCTGTGGGAGGCAAATATCTGCATCAACTTTCGCATGGGGTCGCGAAAGTCTTTACGCGAGCTAAGATGAATAGATAGAAGGCTATGGCCCGAACGGGAAAGCCACATATTGGCTAGTTCGACGTGTCGCTTCATATCCTTCGGACGAAGCTCCAAATTGAATGACGCCCATAATTTTGGTGTGCTGAGCGCAACCTTCCTCCATTGCCGGTTGACGCTGGCGATCATCAAAGGAGTTTTGTCGAGAGATGATCCATAAGGAGTTTTTTCTCCTACAAGCCACGGAACAGCGATACACTGTTGGAATATCTGCAAAAGCACTTCGACCGGCAAGCGAGCAACCGGGCTGAGAAGGGATTTATGGGAATTCGCGAAAGAACGAAGAGCTGTTCGTTTGCTGTTGAGTTCCTTTAATGCTGCTTTGAGTCGTTGTACGTCTTGATCGAGCGCGGAGATGTCCAAAAGAGTAACAGTGATCGTTTCCTGTACTGCTGCGGCCTGAGCGGGAAGAAGCCCATGGCATCCAATTATGTCTGGAATTGAAGATACTCGAATCGTTATATCAGGCCGAGTGAGAGGAATCGAATTGGTGCAGTGATGGCAGATAATAGAAGGGGTCGCGGTTGGGGTCTTGGGCATGACCTACCAAGTGAAGTCCTTTATTTATTAGTGATCAGCTCGTTATCGCGAAACAAATGTGTTACTTACGCATCAAATGACTGGCCTATCAGTTAAAACGGGAGGAAGTTTTCTGAGCCTAGTTGAAGTGTTTTGCATAGACGGCTTCTGATCCGCGGTGTAGTTGTCTGTAGCTGAGATGGGGCAGAGCGTAACCGAGGGAGGATGACATCCGGTAAATTACTTACATTACCACCGCGCCACATCCTCTTTGTGCTTCAAAACTTCACCCACGGACCATATGCATGGAACCCAATAGATAGAGCGCGCATCATCGGATTTTCGGCTTTCTCTTACCAGGGCCAGTCAATCTATTTTCATTGCACAGGGTTTGGTGTTCAGGAGCAATATGACGCCATTCATATTGGTAGCTGCAGCAAATAAACAAATGTAAACAGAGACTCTGACATGGTCGGCCGCTTGCACATGCCACCACCAGTATCCATTGCAATTGCATATAGTAGGGCAGTGCTAGAAGAGGTCGTTCAGGATACTACGAAAGCAACATACTGGACAGAAAGTCCCACAATCCGAATGAACACGCTAACTCTATTAAACATTGACTGGCCAGTAAACTCGGCACAAGCATCACCACCATTGTTCGTAACTCTCAAGATTGCTGGCCCGCATGTCAATGCCAGCGTCTCGTAGCTGGATCCACCAGGACAGGCTTCGCCAGGCTTCCATTATTGACGCCCTTTCCGTGTCCCGGCAAAGGACGGTGACGGTCTTCAATGTCGGCTGGAAAGTTAATGAACATCGCGAAAGAAGTGCCGCTGCCAGCAGTTCAAAGTCCATCTCCTCGGAATATCTGAGCAGGAGTTTCCGCAGATTGGGACATAGGATAGGTGTGCCCGAAGGAGTGAGCTGCCCGAAGCGTTCCATAAAGGTAGCCGAGAAGCACTTGGGTCTATCCTCGGGCAACTCCAACTCCCGAAGGTCCTGTGCAGCCTTGAGGACTTTGCGCATATGTGTTCCACTCAAAGCTCTTGGCTCGCGATGCTGCCTGTGATTCGGCATCGATAATAATGCAAGTTTCTCAAGCGGGCTTTGAGAGCAGATGGATATCAGGATGAATCGCAATGATCTCCAGTCCGTATTGGTAGCTAACGACAGCTCGCGGATGTTTGGGATGTCCAAGATTGTGAGGAAGGGCTCCGGGTCCTCTGAGTCAAAGACTGCAGTAAGGGACCGTAGATTTGGCAGGTGCACGCTTCCTGGCGCTTGGCTGGGGTCTAGCGGCAGTCCATGGCCATACATAGCCCGCATATTGCATTCCTCGACGTCCGATGCTAATTTTAGAAGTTTCAGCATACTTCGGGAACAATGATCGCTGGGTAGACTCTGGATAGTGCGCAGTTGCCGCCAGGGGAGTGATAGTGAGTATCTGTTCACATCCAAACCGGCACTGAAATGTCGTATTTTGGAGTGGAGGAATACGTCTACAGGTTCGGGCAGAGAAACAAAACCGCCGGTTTCGCAGAAGTCGAACTGAAGGAGTTCCAAATTCGTGAGGTCAAACATTTTTGACCTTGATAGACATCTTAAGGCTGGCAAAGGGAGCTTGATGTACACGTTGCGCCACCTTTTAGACTGGGCGGCAAATATTTGTATCAACTTTTGCATAGGGTCGCGAAACCATGCAAGCGAGCTAAGACGGATGGATAGAAGACTATCTCCTGACCGTGAGAGCCACAAAATGGCCAGGTTTTTTAGGCGTTTCGTATCTTTTGGACGAATCTCCATAGAGAATGACGCCCATAATCTCGGCGTGTTGAGCGCGACCTGCCTCCACTGCCGGTTGACGCTGGCAATCATCAAAGGAGTCCTGTCAAGGGAGGTCTCTGGATAAGCTTTTGCTGCTGAAAGCCAGCAGACGGTAATACATTGCTGGAATATGTGTGAAAGGACTTCGACTGGCAATCGAGACACGGGGTTGAGAAAGGTTCTATGGGAATCAGCGAAGGATAGGAGAGCTGCTCGCTTGCGTTTGAGCTCTTTCAGAGCTGCTTCGAGTCGGAGCACATCTCGATCGAGCGAGGAGATGTCTAAGAGAGTAGCGGCCAGAGTTCCCTGCACTGCGACAGCCTGATCGGGCAGAAGACCATTACTTCCCAGTACGTCCGGAATGGAAGATGCACGGATGTTGACATCAGGCCTTGTGAGGGATGTAGACTGATTGCAGTGATAGCAGACGATTGAGAGGGTCTCGGTCACATCGACGTGTGCCATAACCTGTAGAGTAAGGTCAATGCCTGCCCTGTATTCGCGATTGAACTGGGTGTGCGAAGATATTTTCAAATATTGTACGCGACCCACACTTGTCAAATCGTTGTGCAGAAGTTCCAATAGAATCTGTGCGCAGAGTGGTTTTGGACCGTTTGGTTTTGCCAGTGAGGGATTATTGCATCCGAAGCAACGCGTTTTCCCAGGTTATTGGCACCACGCCATTTCGTACGAGTCCAAGTCCGTCCAAGTTTCATATCAATTTGACCTCCAAGTATACAGCAAATCACACTACTATCATTGCCATGCCCGAGCGTCCCCTCTCTCCAGAACCGCCAGAAGAAACGCTTTGCCCCGAAGGCCATGTTCGCCTTCATCTCTATCAAAAGCCGTTCGACGACACTGCCGGCGCAGACCCAAGCAACATGCATCGCCACGTTTACCTCGAGATTCCGACTGAGAGAATCGAAGCTTTGTGTCACTATCCTCTAAAATATCTGCAATATCTCGGCTGGAGCATCCTGGGCGTTGATGGTTACCTATCGGCCACTCTGCAGTCCGGCATCCACTTACCTGTCCAAGGCGTTCTCGAGAACCGCATGACTTATTATTACGTCACTGGCGAGCAAGGTCAGTGTATATCTGATTCCTATGTGCTGCCAACATCTGACAGGACTTAGGCCTGGCAATAGATGTTTGCCGAGTAGTTGATTTGGAGGTAATCAAAGCATGTTCGGTCGTTTCATCCTCATCCTCGTCCTGGTCCGAACCGCGTATCGAATTTGTCAACGCCGTTTGCGAGCGGGATATAAGTTGTGCATTTACTGGAAGTGCGTTGATCTTTTCCATCGTTATGCATTTAGTACCACGTGCGCGCGGCCACGAGGTAAGTGAGATCTCGACCATATATCCCAGCTTACGCCGCTTCAGTAGCTTAAATCTATGCTCTCTAACCGAAGGGGCATGGCTGGTGAAGTGGACATGGATCTCGACAGTGTCGATGATATTCGCAATGGTCTGGTTGGAGCGATGGCTCTCCATAAGATGCTGGATAGCCGCAATATCGTCATTATGAAGGTGTGTTGTTTTCAATATCCTTATCTTCCTTGACTTAGGTTGTCTGGTGCAGACTCCAAATCGTGTGTTGGGCGTTGATGACATTCCACATGCGCCCGGTAAGCGACAATATGAGACCCTTGGCACCAGTTTCCCCAACGACATTCGCTTCACTGCCCAATGGCTTCATATTCCGCCCTCGTTGGATCCATTGCAAGCTGAGGGTGCGGTAGCAAACAACTGTGATGCAATGTTCAAAACCAACACCCCTGAGAGTGAACTCCCTTCTGGCATCATCTTGGACTACATCTATGGCGCTACTGCTCTCAAATGGTGGGGTAAGAACACTGCACTGCTGGCTGATTTCGTTACGCCGCGGCCAGCAGCGGGAGCTCTGACACCGATGGGCCCCCCTCAAGAACACAAAACTCGGAATACTGCGAGGACGAAGCGGAAGAAAGATTTAGGCGCAGGAGGATACCAACGAGACGCACAAAATACAGGCAATTCGGAGATCCTGGATCCGCTGGATGTGGTGTTCTTGTTCCAGAGCAAGACCCGAGCGGCCATCGAACGACGCCGTCAGGAAGATCAGGAAGAGAGACGCTTCAAGGCGCAGATCAGTGGATGGGCCGAGGACGTCGCGCGAGAAGGCTATTCGTCCCCTTAGGCTTGCCTATATTTATGATAATCACGTTGAAAATTTTCATTTCTCGCCACTGGCTGTTGCCTCTATCGCGCCCAGGCGGATATGAACGATGTCGGATGTACCTTGCTTCGATATCTGCCAGCAGATCCTCGTAACCTCGCCGCGTATAGGACGAGCTTAGAAGTAAAGACATGATTGCACCCTAGGACCTGCATAAAAGGCTATCAAAGGACGCAGCACCCGGCTTTGGTCTTGCAAAGCTTGTCCGCCGTTGGACCCCGGACTGCTCTTGCTTACGGTGGACATGTTTTCTGTACATTACTGTTTCTGCTTGCTCCCTATCGAATATATTTGTCCTTCTCTCTCATAGATGCTAGTGAGCTCATTGATTTTGACACTGTCTCTCCATCAGCAAAACTTGGTGGACCTGTGTAGCGCTGTACAGAGAGCTATAGGTGATTATAGAAAGGTCCCCATCTGTACAGCGCTGTACAGTGCTGTACAGACTGCTATAGACCATTCTCCCACCAGGTTTTGCTGATGTCCCTTGGTCATTGAATTCGCGATGCAGAGCAAATGTATGCGTTATTATAATTAAATCTCAAGGTAACGTATTTGCAAATCACTTGTCTTGACTCAGGTATCCCACTTACGCCGCATCGGCACACTCGTCTAGCAGCCTTACGTGCGCCTGCATAGCGCCCTCTGCTTCCTCCTTCAGCCCATCCTCGTCCTTCCCCTTCTGGTCACCGCCATCCGGCCCCCCATCAAACACCTCCACGGAGAACAGCCCCTTGAACCCCGTCTGCAGCACCGCCCTGCTGAACGCGACGACGGGGAGGTACCCCCCGCGGAACGGCAGGGGGCGGTACGCGTGGCTCCACCGCCCGCGCGGCCGCAGACCCCCCTCGTCCGTGGCACCCATCGCCGGCACCGGTCTATATGCGTCCGATATCTGCAGGATGAAGATCTTCTCCGCGGGCACCTCGCGCGCGAGGCGCGTGAGGCTCGCCGCCCAGCGCGCATCGGCGTCCAGAAGGCGCCCGTCGGGCTGCGTGGGGTCCGCCCACTCCGCGCCCGCGGCCTGGAACGTGTCGAGGCAGAGCCCGACGTTCGGCCGGTCGGCGGCGCGCACGAGCGCCCAGGCGTCGTGCCACGCGGGCGCGTGCGTGGACCAGCACCAGTTCTCGTACGCGATGCGCAGGCCGTGCGGGGCGAGGAGGTCCGCGAGGGCGCGCAGGTCCGCGGCGAGGGCGGGGGCGGCGGTGGTTATGCCACTTGAATCGGGGGCGGCGGGGGCGTCGGAGGAGCCGACCTGAGGTAGGTCTAAGCACTGGATTGGGGGATGGGGGCGCTGGGAGGGGAGCGTACCTGCAGCATGTCGGTTCCGCACGCCTGCATGATTTTTACCCATCCCCTAGCGCGATCCCATGCTTCCTCGCGCTCCTTGGTTCCCTCGCGCCAGCCCTCGAAGCGCGCGAACGGCTGCAGCATGCATATCCCAAGCCCTAGCTCTCCGCAAATTCTCTTGACGTCTTCCGCCGCGCCACAGAGTGTGTCATAGTCATCCTCGCGCACGGAGTTGGACTTGGAGGAGGATTTAGAGAGCAGCTCGGCATGGGCAAGAAGGTCCGGGAAAGATAGCTCGATAGACTTGAATCCCGCGGCAGAGATAGCGGCAAGCTTGGAGGGCAGAGGGTCGGACGGTGCGCCGATTGAACAGGTCGCGTAGGAGGTGGGAATAGCGCGCAACGAGGCTCGCGATATGCTCATTATATCAGGCGGTGTACCTGAAGATAAAGCCTGAGATGTGTGGGCAGGGGGCGGTATGCAGTGGGGATATGTTTTGGCCGGATAACGATTTCGATTTTGACTTTATCTTATCAGTTGGTAAACAGATTTATGCGCGACGTCATTATTGGCGCTTGCTATCGTCAGAGCACAGGTCATTGGGGCGTTCAAGGGTAGGTCTAAATTCTCTCCAGCAGTTCGTGGTATTGGAGTGGGAGTTGTATCCAAGAGCCTGAGATGTCCAGTAGGACATGCGGTAGGGAGATATATAGCAACGGGTGCACTTGAATCAGACCGTGACCTGGGGTCCATCATCGAATCATGACAGAGCCGGTATCATGCGGCACCGTGCTGCAGTGGGTGCCTGCCAGCAATCGATGCCCTAAACTTATGCAGATAGAAGATAAACGAGTACGGAATATATGCGGATAAGAGGAATGTCTGGTGAACGAATTGGCAGCATCTGTGCAAAGGCGGGCGGGGAATGGCCTTTTCGGACTAAGGCACCGTGTTCCACAAGGCAATTCGATCACGCACCGTAAAGTAATTGAAAAGTTTGATCACCTCCTGAGCATGCGGGGTCAAAATGCCGCCTGCTGGACGGCACCTGAGCGATAGCCAACTGCTTTGCTGTGAACTTGGATGGGAATAACCTCGGACAATAACATCTTTACATTCTCTGTGAGAGAGTGCTCCGTGAAGTGAGTAAGATTCAGCAAGCCTATCAGACACACGAGTCTGACATCTTTGATAAGAGAACAGCGAACTTTGGAGATGCAAAAGCTGAAAGTGTTCAAGGAAGAATTGGGCGCTTATTTGATGTGAGCCGCCGGCAGGGCGTTCCGTGGTTCCCAAGGTGTTTCACATAGGTACAAAAATGGCATGTTTGAAGGCGAATTTGGAGTGGATCTGTACAGATTGGCAGAAAAAGGGCGGGGTTGATTCAAGGCTGATCGGCACGTATAGCACTCACGCGCGTGTCAAAACACCATATGCTACACGGTGATAGCCAACACGCTAGCCAACACTCCACCAGCAGACATGACCATTTATATATCAGCAGACATCGAAGCTGCTTCTTTCTTCACCCTAGCACCTCCACCCACTTGCAAGGATGCAGCTGCCCTCTTGGTACACCTCCCCCACCGCTCAGGTCGTCCTTGTCGGCATCACATGGTCAGTGGTTCAGCCATTTTCATTTTATGTGCTGGTCACTCACGCGACCCTCTAGCTTTGCCACCCCGGGCATGTTCAGCGCCCTTGGCAATCTCGGAGCTGGTGGAACGCAAAATGTGTCCCTCTCCGACACTGCTAACGGTGTCCTTTACGGGCTTTTCGCGCTTACGGGTCTTGTTTCTGGAGGAATCTGTAACTGTGAGTCTCTTCACTTTGCTTAATCGAATCAAGACTCACACGACGCAGTGCTTGGTCCCAGGTTGACTCTCTTCATCGGTACCCTCGGTTATGCCCTTTACGTCGGCTCCCTCTGGTGCTACCAGACACAGGGCACCAGCTGGTTCCTCATCTTTGCCGGAGGAGTCCTCGGTGTGACTGCAGCCCTCCTGTGGTCCGCCCAGGGTGAAATCATGATGTCCTACCCGCTCGAAAAGGACAAGGGTCGCTCATTCGGTATCTTCTGGGCCATCTTCCAGTTCGGTACCTTCATCGGCTCCATCATCGCGCTCGCGATCAACATCCGTAGTGGAAAGCTCAACGCAGTGTCCACCTCGACCTACATCGCCTTCCTCGTCATCATCTTCCTCGGCGTGGCTTCGTCCTTCCTCATCCTGCCGCCTAACAAGGTCGTGCGTGGAGACGGCACGCTCGTCAAGCTCCAGGCCAAGTCCAGCATCAAGGCCGAGGTCCTCGCGATGGCGAAGCTCTTCACCGACTGGCGCATGCTCGCCCTCCTGCCCATGTTCTTCGCCTCCAACTACTTCTACGCGTATCAGGGTGCCGTCAACGCCTTTGCCTTCGACGGCCCGACCCGTGCGCTCAACGGCACGCTCGAGGCCGCGGGCGCCATCATCGGCGCGCTCCTGATCGGCTTTGTGCTCGACATCAAGTACCTCGGGCGCCGCAACCGTGGCTTCCTCGGGCTCGCCATCGTGACCTCGCTCACGGTCATCGTCTGGGCGATCGGCCTCTCGTGGCAGTCGACCTTCACGCGCGAGACCAAGTTCACGTTCATCAACTACAAGGACTCGAACTACAAGGGCAAGGGCGCGCTCTTCTTCTTCTACTACTTCAGCGACTCGTGCTACCAGGCGCTCGCGTACTGGATCATGTCCGCGATGACGAACGACCCGTTCAAGCTCGCGCGCTACGCCGGGTTCTACAAGGCGATCCAGTCCGCGGGCTCGGCGGGCTCGTTCGGCATGGACGCCGTCGCGACGCCGTTCCTCAACGAGATCCTCGGCTCGTGGATCCTCACACTCGTGAGCTTCCCGCTCGCGTTCCTCGTGCTCCGCACGATCAAGGAGACGAACTACGAGGACGAGCAGACCGTCTACGTCGACGACCTCAAGGCGGGCGCCGTCGAGGCGGGCACGGACACCGGGACTGGCACCGGCACCGGCACGGACGAGAAGGGCAGCATCAAGTCCAACGGGCCCGCCACTGAGCTCCCGGTCGCATAAGGGATGGATGAAGGGCTAGATTTTTGCTGGAATGGTTTTTGTTTCTCTGGTTGATGATGCGACGGCTTTGGCGGGGTCCGCTGAGTTGCGGGATTTTTGTATACGGTACTTGATATTCTCTCAATGGTATTCACGGAAAATGCTACCTACATGGCGTGCAATGCGACGCGGGGTGCATTCGCTGTAGATCAATTGCATGTGTTTGTCATAGAGCAGCGTCGTGTTATGTATGCGTTCACTGTAATATAGATTAGTTTAGTAGATTAATTGCATTTGGTTGTGCCGTATGGCTTGCGTCGTTTTATTACCATCGCCAGCCAGTCACCTGTATCTGATTGGGAGCGCATGCACCCCGGTCATGATTTTGATGTTGATGTCGCATTAATTGCACGGTCATGATGCCACCATTGGCAACTTGCAAGTATTCAATATTCACTACCAGAGTGGAGCTTGCCACGGCGGCTTAGTAACATCGGTATATATTGGATATGCGTACAGTAGATAAATAGATACAAGCATGATGATATTCTATAATTGCAGGGCAGAGTCAGTTGTCAGTGTCCGAGACCCTCTTATCGCGGTGCCGCAAACTTTTGCGTTCCATACGCCGGCGGCAGCCTGCCAGACTCCGACCTCGCTAGCGCACCAGCAAGCGAAACGCCCGCATCCTCGTGCCGCTCCGACGACGAGCGGCCGGCAGGCGGAGACGCAGCGCCAGATTGTGGCGACTCTGGGCGGGGCGATGCGGGGCCGGGGTACGGCAGTGCGGGAATGTGGGATGCCGCTCGAGAATCAAGGTACGTCTGTGTCGTGAGTCCAGTCGACGAGCGCGTCGGCGCATCGGTATACGGTATAGCAAAACCTGGCGTCGCGGGGGCGGAGACCAGGCCCGGCGTCAGCGGATCCGGGTGGTACGTAGTTGGTCCTATGAAATTGGAACCACTTTTAGTGGAAACAGATTACAAAAGAAATGTGAGGCACGTACGCTCATGCACAACGGGGCCCGGCAGGAAGGGCTGCAGCTGCACGTCGGTGTATCTCCAGTCCTTCCTCCGGACGCAGAAATACCATATTGCAAATCCAACCATCAGCGCGACGGGCGCGAAGGAGCCGATGGCGATGCCAGCAATCGCGCCGGCGGAGAGCAGCCTCGGCTGGGTGGAGGTGGTATTATTGTCCATCGGAAGTGCAGAGCCCGTGGGGATGGCTGCAGTGCTGGTCGAGGCGTTCATGGTGGGATGCGTTGAGTTGTCTACGATTGAAAAATTGCAATGCGTGAAGGTGTTGTTCCAGTACGACTGTTGATCTTTCTGTATGGTTTCGCGTGTAATCATGCTGAGGACGGTCAGTCGGGATCATCTCAGTGTAGATGGCCTGACTTACTAATACCTGTTCACAAAATTAGATTGAATGAGAAAATGGCTTGATTGCACTCACCAGTCTCCCTCGCCCCAGAATAGACTGTACAGGTCATCTTCAACTGCGAACATGATAAGATACGAGAAGACTTGTTGGAATTAGATGGGAAAAGCGCACTCTTTATCTTGTCATTGCAGACGGCTGATTGGATATCGCTCGGTATTCTGAGGTCTTGTCAGCAGAAAGTTGCCAGGTATATCCAGAGTACTCACGTGGAGTTCACGACCGGCGCACAACCATCCAGATATACCTCATACAGCCCATCCGCTTGAAGGCAAGAGCATTAAATACAGCTGTCTAGGATCGTGCAGTGCGGGAACTCACGCCCGTCGATCCCATAATCCTTGTTCACGCCAGAGCCCGTCCCTTGCTGGCAACTTCAAGAAATTTTCAATACTCGTGCGATAGATCAAGGGACTTAACGCACTTTAAGCATAGCATCATGAGGGAATAGGACACAGAATTGCAACAACAGGCAGCTGGGTAAGCGGATATTAGGAAGATGTATACAAATGAAACGCGGCGACATACACAGTTGATCATCGCAGAAATCTGCAAGATATGGATTTGGTGGATTGAAAACTGATGGAACTACATCTATGCACATTGGCAGAATCGAAAATCGCGTTAGCTTGCACTGGCAGCGATGAGTAAGATCAGAGCCCTCTTACAGGCACTGTTGCATATTTGCCTTAATCTCTGATAGGTCATACATGGCGTCTCTCCAACAGCACTCGTGTACCTGGGTTGAGTTAGATGGCATCCCAGGGCGCACAGGCAGAACGCGCACCAGTCCAGACTATCTGTTTTGCATGTGGTGTTGCCTGAGCCAGCAGCCACAACCGTAGAGATCACAAAGCCCAATGTCGTCAGAGATGTGATACAAGCTCGTAAAGAGGCCATCGAGGGTAGAGGTGCGAGATGAAGGTTGCTGTTCAGTTGTGGGTAGACATGCGAGTACACAGGCTAGATCGGCGCCGAAACATAGCCGCGCAATCCTTGCGATTACATGGCCGGTTAGATACCGGCACAGCGCGCGGCGTTCTCGGTGCCCCAGGTAGTTTCAGTGGAATGAAAGACAAGGCCTGACATTGTAGGCGCGTTTGAGGCGCGTTGTGCAATCACCGCTCGCACTCTCCGGACCCTCAGACTCCAATGCCATACACACCAGCGTCATGCTCCATAACGCTCCAATTCCAGCTCTACACAAGAACCAAGTCAAAATGCAATTCGGCCAAGAGCGGTGCAGGTGCCAAGACCAAAGGACCTGCCACACACAGCCCCTGAGTATGTCAAAAGATAATGTGTGAAGATAACGGTAACGAAAGTGGAAGAAATGTAAGTAATTTATAAACACATAAGTAAAGTCACAAAATCCCAGCGAAAGAGAGTAAGTTTAGATACTGTTCAGTCGACCTGCTCGCCATAAGCAGGCGGAAGCCTCCCCGATGGCGAACGCCCCAGCATCCCGGCATCCCTATGGCGCTCAGGCAGCGGTTCGACTGGGGCGCTCTGAATGGGTGGCGAAGGTAACGAGCGCGTAAATGACGTAGTCGATTGCCCTGCATGCTCCTCTTCGCCGTTCCATGTCATCGTCAGCGCACTCTTCTCTGATGTCACAGTGTTCAGCATTGGCCTGCCGTCCAAGCCCGCCGGTGCTGGCGCCGGTGCTGGTGCCGGTGCTGGTGCCGGTGCTGGCGCTGATGGCGCGGGGCGCGATTGACCTTGTCCCTGGCGAGCCGGTTGCTCTTGACCACGGCCGTAGCCGTAGCCACTCTCGTAACCGCTCTCTGTAGGATCGATGGAGAGCTTGTTGGTGTGTCGAGATGTGGGGGCAGACGATGTGGGAGCAGACGAAGTCGGCGGTTGACGCGCTGATGAGATGGGAACACTAGATGCATAGGTGCTTGATCCCGGCACTGTCGATATATGCAAAGTTAGCAGGAAATGAAGCCTGGGGAAGATCAGACCGACCATCGTTTGCCTGAGGATTAAAGGGCTCGATTTGATAGGGTCCTGCCTCTACCATTTGCCGCCCGTTTGAGCTGTGTATAGCATCAGGGGCGGAGCGGCGACGGCGGAGGCAGAACCAGAGGAGTACGCCGGCCAACGCCGCAACAGCGATTGCACCAATGGCGATGCCGCCCTTGGCACCTCCAGACAGGGAAGAAGATGCTCGTACGGCTGTCGTGCTGCTGGGGGACGTGCTCGATTTGCTAGACGTGCTCGTAGAACTAGCAGGGATGACAGCTGACGATGTAGCGTTCACAGTTGTTGAAGCGCAATGGGTGAAAGTATTGTTAGCCTTCGCTGCCATATTCTCCTGCATCGTCTCGCGCGTATACATGCTGAATGAAATCAGTTATAGTTACGCGCTGTGGCAAGAATAAAAATCTTACTAGAACCTGCATGGCATGTGAGAAGATAACCGATCAAGGTAGACGAACGGGCTCACCATGCGCCCGTATTCCAGAATAGACCGTACAGGTCATCATCAATCTTGATTTTCTCGTTACACACGGCGGACTGGACGTTGGTCGGAAGACTGCAACGATGTTCTGTCAACTGTGCGCCAGGGGCAACAGTAAAGTGGCGCACCTTTGGTTGACGTTTGGTGAACAGGTGCCAAGATACCCCTGGTACGCTCCATTGCCTGAATGGCAATAATCTAATAAATGGCTATGAAACCAAAGTTTAAGGAGAAACCACGAACCTGCGTCAATGCCTGCAAGGCCATGGTGTTAAGATCTGCCCATGAAGCGTACGTGTGAACCAGATAGACTCGCCATTATCACCGTTGACCCCACTTCCCACTCCTTGCTGGCAGCTCGAATGAAAATGAGTAACTTGCCCCCATGCCCGAAAATCGATAAGAACCGAGCTTACTTCAAGCACAGCATACTCAACGCAAACGACACAGAATTACAACAACAGCCGGCTAGAAAAGGGGACCGCATTAGATGTAATCGCATGGTCATGCAGAGCTGCACAACGCACCGACTTGGTCATTGCAATTATCGGGTGGTGTGTTGGGGGATAGTGACCCAACCGTATCTACGGTGATCTGTGAGCCTCGACATAGCCTGAGAGGAGCCAACCCACGTACATGCAGCATTACATATCTGTCGGAGGGACTGGTATGTTTGACCTGGTAAGATGAACTGGAATTCGTGACAACGCAGCGATGACAGGATGATCACAACGCACAAGGAGTCTCCCCCACAACCGACGTGTACCAGTCCAGGCTCGTATTTTTGCACGTTGTGTTTCCTGCACTCCAGACGCCTAGTGGAGACCAGCTCAAAGCCCAGATAAATAGGATCGCGCGCAGGCGGGCCATAGCAATATGGGTGGACTATAAAGATGGGCTGGGAGGAAGAAAACCGTGAAATGGCAACGCTTGAAAGACCGAGCTGTCGTGTGGCATCTCAACAAATGATCGATGCCAACAACAATTACAAATTATGATGACGACGTGGATGCTGCGTGAGGCGGCGTGCTGGTGCCGCTGGAGAATCAAATGTGCTCTTCCCACGAACAGCCAATTTGATCGAGTGGAGTAGTGGCAGTGCCTTGTGGTGGCAAAGAGTCAAATACAGCAAGTAGTATAAGCTTGCTTGGCACCAACACGGATAGCTGCCCTAATAAATGAATCAAGGATAGCCTTAAAATTGATAGTAACTAGTTCAAACATTTTTCTTGAGCCGTAGAATGGTGGATGTCCCTTAGCAGATTGTGCCACTGGATAATTTGAACGAAGAATTATGTAAGACGTATGATGCGCCGAATAAGAGGGAATGATGCAAAGTTATCGAGAGAGTCACTAATGTGGTGGGTAGCCTACGGAGAAAGCGGATTACCAGGTGACAAAGGTATTGAGCACAACTTGGAAGGCCCCTGGCTGACCCATTTGTTGATTGTCTTATGTTGATTGTCTGTCTGACATCGGTCAAACTCGAAGGCGGGAATTGGATAATTATGTGATTCAGACGCTGCCACTGGTACATGCAAGATTAGCCACAGTATACACCCATGCACCCGCCAACCCGTCCGATCTTTCACCGAATCCAAGGCCGCTCAATAGAGAACGCCCCTTCACTGACTTCAAACATAATCGTCTTCAGGACTTGGACGGGAGGCTTCTGAGTAGTAATCTGTATCGTGCCTTCCGTGTTCAAAAGATAATAGCCTCTCGGCTCGTGCCATGGTGCGCCGTTGCTGCTATCAAAGGGGGGGATTCTGGTACGAATTCTTCGACCACCAACATTGATGGAGGTGATATTGAGCCCAGGGTCAGCGACACGATTGCTGTTGCTATCAACGAAGTCAAGTATGAAAATGCCTCCACAGCCGGGCCATGGATAGAGGCGTCCAGTCAGGCTTCTTGTACACTGAAAGGAGGTTATATCAGATTGTTGGGGTTCCCAGGTCTGCTTATCGCCAAATAAATAAAAACACAACTGTTTTTAGATAGAGCTACTACGCACCGACATATCAATGATTTTAACACCGCTTTCCTTTGCATATTGCGCAAAATACTTTTGATGCTCTGCAATGGTATCGAGGGTGCTTTGAGACATGATGTGAATTGGGCGAGTGGAGATGCGATCTGAGAGGCTTAGTGATAATGGGATGAGAGTTAAGAGATGAGCGGTTTCGAATAGGGGGCGCACGCGCAGGTTGTAGCACTAGTACTTGTGGCATTTGCCGATTGTGCTAAGGACCGGTACGTATATTTCCTGATAAATAAAACACATAACTCCCAAGTTCCGGCACAACAATTGCATGTTTAAATCTCCGCTGGCCTCAATGCACACTATTCTCTCAAATTGCAACATGCTCGAGTGTTGTTCTGGCAGCCAAATTTGCGGCAAATTCTCCAGCGTGCGTCAACATAATGTTGCTTGATGTAGCTGTAGCGACTCGGATGAACTTCGGGAGCATACAAATCTGTACATGTGGCGAGCGCTTCTGCCCTCAAATTTGTTGCGAGGTGAGGAATTTCGCCGGCTTTTCGTCGAAGCAGCCATTCGGTGCAGGGCCTGAAGGAGTCAGCCTTATTAACAGAAGCTGTTTTTCTAGGATGATCGATAGATCAAGCCCGCTATGCTACGCAGCAATGCGCTCTAGCCAGTCCGTAGGTTCACCATCGACTCGACTCCGTTCTAGCCTCTTTCAGTGGATAGATTGGAAGCCATGTCCGCAAACACTCCCTCGAATCCCATGAGCGTCTTTTGTACCCGCGGAATCCCCTGTTCTTTATACAACTCCTTGACCGCCTTAGCGGTTAACCTTGCCCCTTGTTTCTGCCCCGGGTTGTACTTTTCCAGTATACCATCCAGTAGTCGTAGTTGCGCCATGCAGACATCCACAGATCTTTGTAATTCCGCAGCAATTTTCCCTTCTAGCTTGACTCTGGCTTGCTTGAGACTGTCTGCGTCTCGCATTATGCTTTTGAGGTGCGTAGCTGTGTCGAGGAAGGCACGTGGGTAAGCGTCTCCTGCAACTTGCTGAAAGAGTTGCAAAGATACTAAGGTGTATGCCGCTGCCTGCGTGAGTGCTGAGAGGGCTTTGGCGCTTTGATTCATGTATGTGTGGACTGCAGTTTCTTGGCAGTGTGAACTCGAGGAGAGTCGAGTGATTCAATCGTAAACGAGCGTCAAAGATGTGGCGGGCCGTTGCCCCAGCTATTGATGCCGCACTATGCGTGATTTCGTTTACTGGAACTTGGCTAGGACAACGTGGAATCGTCACGGTTGTAATCATAGCGCGTTGATACCTACCGTCACATCAATCCACTCCCGACATCCCCTCCCCGGCCCCCCTTCCCTTGCATGGCTGTCCCAGCATTCACCGGCTCTCTGCAGTCGAAGAAAAAAGCCGAGCTCCAGGAAATCGCAAGCGCTCTCCAGATTAGCGACATCGGCACCAAAGAAGAACTGCAGAACCGGATTAAGGGCCATCTCGAGACACACCAAGAAAAGTTGGAGGAGGAACCCGCATTTGCTGGGCTGTTCGGTCGTCTTAACAAAAAGAGGAGACAGACAAGCGAGAAGCCGGCACCTCCGCTTGGGTATGTATTCATGTTATTCCTCGATGCGTGCTTGCTCATTGAATTCTGCGCGCTAGTCGGTTTGCCCCTGACGAACCCCCCAAACAGGAACTTAGCCCAGGTCGCTCCTCGCGTCGTAGCACTGTTCTCGAGGCTGTCCGCGAAATTTCACCCGTGGAGGAAGAGGAAACTCCCAGCGCACCATTCCTGGAGAGCATTGGGCTCTCCGTCCCGGATGACAGCGGTGCTATGGTCTCAGCATCCGCGCGCAGCGTGCGCGACATGCTTCCCAGGCCCGAAGAAATGCTAAGCGTAGTCAACTTCCGACAGGAAGTTGTCTTGCAACAAGGCAATGATATGTTGCTCACTCTCCGCGAGTTCTTGTCCAACTCCAGAAATATCTGGTCACTCACGGCGCTCTGCGAGCTCCTCTATATCCTATATGCAGTGATACCCTGGGCTTACTTGGAGGTTTGTCGATTTCGTTCGAACTCTCGGTAAATTGCATGAATCAATAACATGTCTCAGGTACCCTTGTCTCCCACCTCCAGCGACTATAATGTCGGAATTCCATACCCTCCGCTGGCGGCGTTTCGCACTTCAGCCTTCTGGCTAACCCTTTGGCATTGGTCCCTCCCTGCGCTCTTCGTGCCCGCGTTGTTCGGCACTCTTATATCCTTCCGCCCAGCCCCTCAACAAAGTGCTAACAACCCCCATGCTGTCAACTTGCCCTTCGACCCTCTCACAGCTAGTATCGTTCGTGTCGCCGCGCACATAGCCTATCCCTACGGCACTATAGACGAAACCTCGGTCCAGGGCGTTGATGTTCTTGGTTCGAGGTGGAGAGTGCTGGGTGCTGGCGTTGGCCTGGCGTTTGCATTTGCAGAAGCCATCAGTGGCAGGCTCGTTCCCCCCGCTGTTATCGTGGAGGATGAGGAGGGCGAGTTGACGCGCTTGCAAATCGAGGGATAGCCTACGCAACAGGACGCCGGGATGACTCGTTATCTTATTACTTTCCGTTTCATCACTCGCTTGGTTTATCTATCTATCCTGCCTCGACGAATCTTATGACAATTACGACAGAGCTGTATTCTTTATCTCTCTCGTGC
>JACXVL010000605.1:0-33536 GCA_014898675.1 Athelia sp. TMB
CAGCACACCCGAGCCATATAATCACTTACAAGTTACTGTCATATTTATGCAACTATGACATCGATGATACAGACGATAATGTATTGTCTGATTTGTTCATACCTTTCGTGAAATCACGATGTCGCGTGCAAGTCGTGCGCCGGACCATCACGCATCAACGCGTCACCGGCGACTGATACAGTAGCGACTGTGCCGACGGCTGACATAACGCCGCCACCGCGGGCCGATCTTGGCAGCTGAGTCGACCTCGTCGCTCGACTCTCTGCGCCCACCTTACTGGTAGGCTTGTTCGCTTCCGATGCATGTTGGGGTAACGCGCGCCCATCATGGATGCTGGCTGGCTCGGAACAGTAACTGCTCGTCAGCGTCACCTGTTCATGCCATTGAGTCTTACAACCTATCCCGCTTGACAACATACACCGAAATGCGAGTCATGCCTCAGTGATGCCACACTTTGCGAGTCACAAACCTTTCCCGCTCATACTTTATGCGACAATTGTGCTACTTATGCCTTCATCCACGAGGATGCACGCCAAATGTTCACTGTCCTAATGACTCTGTGATGGTGGGATTAGTGTGGTTTGGACGGTGTTTGACTGGTTTTGGGAATCTGGACATGACTCGCCTGTGAGATTATTATGGCCTCGAATACTTAAAAGACGTACCCCACACGACCAACAACATTGACTCAAACTCGCCCATCATGCCATCCAACAAATCCATCAAGTTGCCAGGATTTGGACTTCCTTTAAGCTTCACTCCATCTGAGGCAGACCCACAGCATCAAGGCTTCAAAGGCGAACTCTTCCCTAATGCTCTCGACTGCAGATCCAGCCAGTGAGCCTTCTATTTGATCAGCGCACCGCTCCAACTAACAGATATAAGGCTGCGACTGACACCCCTTCGCGAGTTCGCGATGATGCGCCTCATGAACTCAATCACGGATAAACCAGATTGGAATAGAAAGGTCAGCCAATTTGCTGCTAATATCTCGCCTATGCTGAGAGAACGTTGCCGCAGGTCTTCGATGAGGAAATCGTGGCAAAGTGGACATTGGAAGCGATGTCTGCTTCTGGTGAGGCTGAAGACAAGGTTGAAGATGATGAAGTGATAGATAACACTCTATCGGAGGATATGGTCCACTACTGCATCTGCGAGCTTCGCTACAAGTCACGTCTATTCAGCGAAATGGGCCTTGTGACGGCCTATGATGGAAATGTCGTCAAATCTGACCACATCGTATCCAACGAGCTGCGTCTGGCTCTCAAATCCGCCGCTGCGCCCCTGGAGCAAGTTGGACCCACCCATCAAGATTGGCATCCGGGCTCGGATGATATGGTTCTCGACTTGGTGCACCCTTCTTTGTTTCCTGTGGTGTACGGGACGACTAGGATCTTGAAGGATTCAATCGTGGGGCTGGAACAAGGCATCGAGCTGTGCGGCAAAGGCGACATATTGCCGGTTCCGCCTGTTCCCATTGTTGCGCAGCCGCTCGAGTACCGGCTCTTTCCTGATCAATTCAGCAGAAAGTTTCAGTGGCTTCCGTGCCAGGTGGAGTTCACAGGTGACGATGGCGAAGTCAAGTGAGTCGCATGATATAACCGGCATTGATGCTTGATACGATAATCGTCCAGGATTACCTCTTACATCAATAACTTACACCCGGGGGAGAATAAGCCTCTCTATGCCGTGATCGAGAAGATCATCGCTAAAGCGATCGTGCTGTGGAACTACACTCTCGACCCCCTCAAGGGTGGCTATGACAACAACCCGATCCGCATTGATTTTGCGGGCCCCGAGTACGGAGATATCGACGATATCCCTCCAGCAGACAGGCCAGCACAAGAGTTCGAGGAGAGTGATTATGAGTACGAACAGCGCCTTCACGAGATGACGCTGATCCCGCCATCGGTCGCTGGTTATGAAGATCCTGAGGAGACTGAGCTGCTTGACCTGCGCAAGGAATTTACAGAGCGGGGCCTGCAAGTCATCGTGAAACTCGCGAATATCCACCTGACGCCAGAAAAGTCAGAATATGGCGGCGGCACATGGCATGTCGAGGGTCAACTGGTCGGTGCATTCTCGTCCTCTGGGTGGTGTTGATCGCTCACACATGGATTAGAACGAGCATATTTGCGCCACCGCACTGTATTATTACGATTCTTCCAACATCACCGAAAGCCGCCTGGCGTTCCGCCAGCAATCGGACGAAAATGCGCACGATTCTGGGTACGGGCAAGATCAGCACAGATGGCTGCAATCCATTTATGGATGCCGGAATGGGCACTCCACAGTGCAGTATGTTGGGGACGTGGTCGCCAAGCAGGGCCGCCTCATTGCCTTCCCAAATGTCTTCCAGCATCGCGTTGCGCCGTTTAAGCTCGCGGACGCGTCCAAGCCCGGGCACAGGAAGATCGTCGCGCTCTTCCTCGTCGACCCACATATTCAGATCATCTCCAGTGCGCATGTACCCTGCCAGCGGCGCGACTGGTGGGCGGAGGAGCTGGGGCGCAGCCGCGCGCTGCCGGGGAAGCTGCCGCTGGAGATCATGCAGGAGGTGACGGCGAGGGTGGACGATTTCCCCATCTCGCTCGAGGATGCGAAGAAGTTGAGGTTGGAACTCATGGAAGAAAGGAAGGGCCATGATGTGGTGCTGGATGGTAAATTTCATCAGACCACTTTTTCTTTATGTGAACATTAGGGATATTGTGGAGTGTATATCTGTTCTTTTCAGTAAACGATATGATATCGGGAACGCTCGCACATATGTGGGTGATTGCAGACTCCGTTCACACTTATGTGATGACTACGCGGGATAGGCGCATTAAGTGTACTAAATAGGTGATTGCATTGAAAGCAATCCCAAGACGCATTTAATTCCGTGCAAAACCTTTATGTATCCGAGATTCAACATTCCACCCCGAAAGAAGCAATAATCTGCTGATAGATATTTCCGACGGCCGAAACCTTTCATGTACAATCGGCCGACGGTGTAATTTTATCATGTCACCAAATGCAGTACTAGTACTTACCGACAGAAATCTCAGTGATTGCATGGAAGCTGCAAGACAGGCGTTAAAGAGCGTCAGGCCTCTGGGCAGATAAGGAATGATATTTGCCAAACATACGCCCCCATCAAGACGTTGAAGGCAAGCTATTTTGATTAAAGGTGATGGGAACGAACCGAATATATAAAGCTCGCAGACAGCTCCGCGGGAGGAGGTGCCTGTTATCAGTGCTGGCATTTATTTCAATTTTCTGCACTGCGAAGAAAGAAAGTACGCACACCGACGATAAGGACCGCCGAAATTGTTCCGTGACTCAGAGCAGCCTCTGTCTGTCCAGCGCCCTGTTAGATAAGGTGAGCGAGCTCCACCGCCACCTGGAGTCACCCTCAGAAATGAATCATTGATATCGCGCATCTGTCTGATAAAGCCCAACTTGCTGGGTTCCGAGGTGGTCGCCATAAAGTAATTTCAGGGAGAGTGGAGCCATGGCTGAACGTGACCTCCTCCTAACGCACGGCATATTCCCCGAAAGAAGCTTCGGGTGGACGTGACCTCGAAGGCACCGGGTGATCAACAAGCTTTGTGGTACTGAGAGGCCATTGTTAATATGGACATGACGAAGGCAGCCTCGAATACAGAGATATGTCCCCTCCTTAGCGCGTATGACCGGGCGTCATTAAGTTGCACTAGAAAATAACGGCATGCGTTTTAGCGGGCTGAACAGTCAACGGTCGGAACCATGGTCAAACACCAGCTAGTCAGTCACCAATTCGCCTCGTCATTTGAGCCCATTGGGTCAGTGGCGGATAAGATAAGATAAGATAGCATCCTAACAGTACGGGATCAGGGTTTTAAGGTAGAGCCAAGCGGGATATCTGCTGCGCTGTACTTGCGGGATGCTCCATGAAGATATTGCTCGCGTGGATATCCAGATATCGACGCTCTCTTGGCGTGACTCTATAGCTATGTCATAATCTAAGCGCTTGAGAAACTCCAAGCCAACTTGGGTTTAAGATAATAAGCTTTCAGTGCGAGTGTATAGTGAGGAGCTTGATGGTGGATTTACCTTACCACCGGAGCCCGCTGTCAGCCAGCGAGCGGCACAGGAGGCGAGTCGACGCGAAAAGTATCGGTGAGGTCATCTGATAATTGGTCAGCGAAGCCTGTGATTCAGACCTGCCTGGGAAGTGGGAACGGCTGAAGCATTTGTGGGTCAGGGCAAGTAGACGTCGTGGAAGGGCACCGCGCATATCAGTTCTACGCAGCGCAAGCAGATCAGCGTCGACATCGTCAAATTAATGTCCAAAAATTTCTTCTATCATGAAAATACAACGCGTCACGCACCCGAGCAGTCAATAAAGCCGGCAAAGACAGTCGGGCGTAGCGATTGGGCGGAGAACGTCTAAAACCCAAAATGTACGTGACGTCGCGAGTAGACATGTCGGAACGACCCTGGTATCAGTAGAGCCCTCGCTTCGCGGGAGGGACGTGAGCATGCGGAGAAGCAGCAGAGCCCTAGATACGATCTGGAGACTGCTGCTGAGAGGTCTGACTCGGACACGGTGGTAGCACGAACAAAAAGAACATGCCATCGCCACAAACAAGCACAAACAGCTGAAAGCGAGCACCTACGACGCCACCGCATCCAACTTGCCATATCCCTATGAATCTGATAGGTGGGCTCGGACATCAGGCTGATAAGTTCACCCAGATGCATATGAAGGACACGATGTGATGAACCATGGTCTTGCCGAAATCTCCTCCGCGCACCACCGTCATCAGAAGTCAGGGTCCTCTGTCCCTTCGTCAGGGTCTGTATGCGCGGCACCGCTATCTCGCGTCACGATACGTCAGTGGTCTGCGTTATGAGTCCTTCGAAGGCTTCGAAGGCGCGAGATGACACTTTGTGGTACTGGCGCTGAAGATCTGGGAAGTGAGATGGCCAAGATTGGGGAAAGGTTCTAAGAACCCGACACCCCTGTTAGCAGCACGACTTGCTGGGTCAAAGATGTACACGATGATAAGGCATTTAGGCGTCATGAAATGGGAAAGTGAGAGGACTAACTGAACTATAACTGAGTTTCCGGGCAGGGCAACAGTTTCAGCGAGGCGATACGCGCAGAGCAGGAATTGGATCTCGGACCGGCTACTACGTTCGTAAGCATGTCACCGGCGCGCTCGGACATCCAAACGGGCGATATCAGGAACAAGAAGCAATTTCGGGATAACTGGGTAAGGCATTGGCCATGGCCATGGGTGAAACCGTAAACGGTCGTGGAATACGGCGCCCGAAATGCCACGAGAATCATGCGGTGCACGTTCCACGCCCGTTTCTTCCTCTTCCTTCAGCGTCGTTTGCCGGCTTCCTGAGCGCAAAGACCTCAAAAAGGATTCGTTCGACTGGAATGAGAGCAAGACGTGTGCGTGGGTTTCGGCGTTGCAAGGCTTCCTGACATCGGAGATATGATAGATCTGCGTACCATTTTTAGTGGCTGATTAGCCTGAGACTCAGCGACGATGCGCGGAATCATAAGCGGCGAGGATCAGTCCACATTTATTCGCCTCCGAGACGCACGCGGCGAATCTACTCAGCAGATATGATTAATTGACATAGCCTTGACTGTGAATCGTGATGAGATGGTCATTTACGGACGCTGTAATGATTTAGATGGCAAACAATCGCTTTCTCGAAGACTGAGATGGCCGCAGGTTGCCGGCGCGAGCGCCAATGAGCCCGGTCATTAAATCTCCAGCCCGATATAGCAGGATACGACGGAGGTATACGATCTTGATAAGGTCGGTGCGAATACAGCCTGCGGGCTGATTATAGTTTGACACCCGCGAGACTGGCGAAGTCAGCGCGGATACGATGAGCTACGCTGGGAAGACATGCTGAGGATGCCATTGTTGCGCAAGGCGCGGCGACAACCTTCGAGCTAGTAGAAGCCGTTTCGGAAACCTGCAGAGAATGTACCAGCTAGCGGCATTACTGCCACACGCCCGAGTGCTGTTCGCAGTTACTGCGGGCACGTTCGGCAGGCACATTGGTCCGCTAGCAGCAGGAGCTTCGTCCAAACCGTGTATGCGCATGCCGGGGAACGCCGATAGCACCAGGAACGGCGCGCGGTGCTGCGTGTGTCTTTGAGCGCAAGATGACCAGTCGCATCGCATCATGATCGAGAAGTGGCACTGGGGATGCAGCTTCGATGACGCTGAGAATTGGGGTGGTACCCCCGGGGTATGATATATCCTCGCGGCGTGCCAGACATTGGTTCGGGCGCAAGGTGGAGACGCTGAGAGCCCCTTGTTGATTTGAGTCGGCCGTTTTGAATCTAAATTGTGCATGTTGAGCCGCGGGGAAGGTACCTTTGCGCAGAGCATACGCTCAACGCGCCTACATCGCGGGTTCCGGGAGCTGATAGAGAGCAATAACGACGCGTATCAAGCGGCTGCAGGCCCGAGGATTTGGAATTCTGTATCAGGTTGGAAGGCCTTCGAAGTTTGGTAAATGGTAGGCAAATGCTGATCATGGTTGACGTGTGAAGGCAATGCGATGGAGCCTAGCAGCATTTTGTGATCTGGAGACCCAGCGGCTTTCCTGCATCCAAATAAGTACGGATCCACAGGCGATTCACGATAGAGTCACAAAGGAAGAGGTCGGGGCAGGGTCAGGGAATAGGCATTTGCATTTTGACAAGGCGGGACGGCGAAGCCTGAGAAGGCAAAAAAGTTTGTGAGCTTAATGCGGTAACTCGCCCCTTCCTTTCCCAGTCCGCGACGCTTGCAGAAACAACTTTAGCACCATCTCCGAGGACACAATGCGGACATGCCAGATCCTTGTTCAACTACGATCATGCGATCTGGGATTCTTTCGAAACCGTGCCGTGTTCTAAAGCCAACGCTGCTCTCCGATAGGTGGATACGTTTCTCCGTAATGGAAAGCAACCGACCGCTACCAAGCCTCAAGCTGCCTCAAGGCTCCCGGGCTTAATCCCCTTGCTCATTCTAATATGATCGGTCCTTGGAAGCTGTACTTCTCAACTTTTCTCTGGTCTTCACCACCGCGACGTGGAGCCCCCGCGACAGACTAGGCCGAGACGTTCCCCACCGTCCACAGTGAGTAGCTATATGCTATTTTCCAACACTTGAAGTTAACACAGAACACCATCTCTAGGCGCCATGTTTGCCTCTCCAGCTGTCTCTCCTATCTCTCCTCGGGCCCCACATAGGGAGACGTACCATCATCCCCCCGCCCCCAAATCCTTCGAGTCTCCCAGTCCTCCCAAAACCACCTCTCCCACCAGCGCCCAGAACACCTTCGATCTGCCCATTCGATCTTTTCTTGAAGCGTACCCCCACCCAGCGTTTGTCCTGGAAGCACAAGCGCTCTTCGAGAGCCTCGTACAGCGCCTTTCGGTCTGGCGCACGTCGGACCCCGAAGAGCTTGTCAACGTCACTGCGAAGTTGGCACAACCCGCGCGGAAGCGATCCACCAGACGAACGAAGAGTGTCTATCGAAAGACCTCTATAGGCGAACCGCAGTCCCCTCGCTCTGTTTCTCCCGATATCTTATCAGGTTCTGGAGAAGGCTGGCAGCGTCTCCGACGCCTGGGCCCTGTTCGCCTCCCGTCAGAAATGAGCATAAGTGGCACTACTGCTATCGACTCCTCGCCATTCCCGTCACCCCAATCAGCCATCATGGAGTCAGGACCGTCATTCTTCCAGCCGATGCGAGAGGGCGAAACATTCGCGAGCAAGATGCTTTCTGAAGTATTTTCCGCGGCGTCAAGCCCCCACGAGCTTCATAAACCCCCTCTCAGCTTTGCAGCCGATATCGCCGCAGATGTCGTCGTAGACAGCCTGGCCGAATTACCTGTCACCGAAACCGCGGGTTTCTATCCGTATGTCGTTGGAAAGGCAGCCGATGTAGGCTGGGGCCGCTCGCTGCGCAGCCTTCTCCATCCAGTGTGGGCGAATGCGGCGTGGTACAACCTACTTCTTGCCATGAACATATCGACGCAGCAGGGCTCTCAGGACGGCCTCCTCGACCTCCTCAGCCTCGCTGACATGAAGCAGCTCTTCCAGTTCCTGCGCAGCGTCGTCGCTACGGCTGGCGGCGTGAATGCGGACTCGGACTCGCTACCAGTGAAGAGCGTCAAGCTGGAGCTCACCTCGCGGGGCCTCGGCGACTCGGGCTATTCCTCAGACGCAGACACGCTCCCGGCCCCATCACCCCCGACGATCCGCATCCAGATCGAGCTGGTCGCGACCGTCGTTGACTCTACGTCCAACATCGCTGCATTTCCCTCCGGCCCGCCATCGCTCAGCGGACAGTATCTCGTCATCACCTCCATCGCCTCGCACATCCCGCTCATGCACCACCCGAGCCCGGGCGCAGTCCCCGCAGAAACCCCCGAGCCCCCCGCTGCCGCCTCCCCGCCGCCCGAGGTTGACGGGTTCCCCTTCCCGCACACGCCTCCGTCAGACCTGCGTGCGCCTCGCGGGTTCGCACTCGAGAACCAGACGAAGCCAAAGCGTACGCGGAGCCGGCGGTGGCGCAGCGTGCGCAGCCCTTCCGCGCGGCGCGCGCCCGATATCGAGCCCGCCGTCGAGCCCGCGACGCCCGCGCAGGTGCCCGACTCGGACATGATGGAGTGGAACGGGCCTGCGAGCGCGGTGCAGACGCCCGCGAGCGACGCGGTGTCGGCGTATATCCCGCACGAGCTGCTCGTCAGCGATCCGTTCTGCAGCTTCTTGGCGACGCTGCCGATGGGGCGGCTGATATTGGCGTTTCCGTGGCACGAGACGTGTTTAGGGAAGCTGACATCTTGGTCGAGCGACCTCAAATCGCTTATCACGGTGATGCTGGCCAGTCCGTTCCGCGAGTCGCTTTGGGTTGGGGATGAAGGGGTTCTCCTGTAGTACGTGGTACTCCCTATCGCCCGAACGCATCTAATCGTCTCTCAGCAACGATGCGTACGTCAAAACAGCCTCGCAAAAGCACCCTTGGCTCCTGGGGAAATCATGCGCGGTGGGATGGGCAGAGATCTGGGAGACGTACGCATTTTCAGTTCTTTGATTCGCCATGTACTCACGATCTTTCTGCAGTTTGGAACCTTCAGTTCGCCGTGTTAGGAAGGGCGAGACCATCGCTGCATATGATCATCTACTGTTCATGGATCGGTCGCCGAACGACCCTGCTGGGATCCGGCGCGAGGAGACGTATCACATCTGGGCGATGATTCCCAGTCGTGGCTCATCGGGCGAGATCATCGCCATGATGCATCCCAGCTTCGAGACCACCTCTCGCGTTCTCGCCGAGCGCCGCCTTGGCACCCTCCGCGATCTGGTCCTCTCATTATCGCTCACACGGACACACGAGGAGTTCTTCGACGCGACGCTGGCCAGCCTGGGCCAGAATCCTTGCGATCTGCCCTTCGTTATCTGCTACTCCTGCCGGGTCGTGGAGCCGCAGAAGCGACCGTCGCAGGCGCAGGGCATCTGGAAGGAGGTCGACCCGGCGGAGGGCAAGGCCGCGCAGATGCTGCGTTTGGAGCACCGCGGGTCGCTCGGCGTGCCGAAGGGCCATGTATGCGCGCCAGCCGATATCACATTGATGATAGACCGGCAGGATCCCGCCGACACGAGCTCGCAGTGGGAGACAGCGTCGTCTGCCGCGTCCAGCGCCACCGCGGCGCATGCCTTCCAGGCCGACGAGCACCTCCCGTGGCCTTTCCAGGAGGCGTGCGTTACGGGGATCCCGATCTTCATTCCGGACCTGGGCTCCCGCCATGTTGGCTTTGAGCAGCGTGGGTGGGACGAGAGGCCGCGCTCTGCGGTTGTCATTCCCATCGCGACGGACGGGGGCTTGCCTCAGGCGGTTCTCGTTGTAGGCTTAAACCCGCGGCGGCCGTTTGATGAGGCGTATGCGAATTGGTTGCAACTTGTGGCCAAGCAGCTCGCCACCCATATCGCCATCACAAAAGGCTACACTGATGAGATCGCGAAGACGCACGAGCTTGCACAGTGAGTACCTTGATTATACCTGCTTGAACTAGCTAACATCGCACCGATAGGCTGGATCGCGCGAAGACCATGTTCTTTAGCAACGTCAATCACGAACTTCGGACTCCTCTTACGCTCATTATCGGGCCCCTCAATGATGTCTTGGCAGATCGAGATGCATATGCTCTTCCTGATGACGTCCGAGATCGCTTGCAAGTTGTCTCGCGTAATGCGCATCGGTTGCTGAACCTGGTCAACAGCTTGCTCGACTTCTCGGGGCTCGAGTCCGGGCGTATCCATGCCTACTTCCGCCCCGTAGATCTCGCTGCTGTAACGGCCGACCTTGCCTCGCTTTTCCGCAGCGCCATCAACAAGGGCGATATTCGCTACGAGGTCGTCGTGCCGGATGAGGAGGTTGAAGTCTGGATAGACCTCGATCTCTGGGAGAAAGTGGTGTTCAACATCATCGGGAACGCCTTCAAGTATTGTCTGTCTGGCTCCATTGACGTTCACATTCGCAAGTGCAAGCGCTACGCCGAATTTTCGGTGACGGACACGGGCTGCGGTATTGCTGAGTCTGAATTAGGCCGTATCTTCGAGCGATTCCACCGCGTCGAGTCCACCAGTCGGTCTCAAGAGGGCACAGGCATTGGCCTTGCTCTCACACTCGAAATTGTCAAGGTCCTAGGTGGTACGATGGATGTGCAAAGCACCCTCGGCGAAGGATCCACTTTCTTCGTTCGCCTGCCGTACGGCAACACACATTTGCCTGCTCATCAACTTAGTGCGGTGCCCGAGAGCGCACTTGCCGTGGAGCCGCCTCGAAAAGTCCAGAATCTTGGGATCGTCGAAGAGGCATCCAGATGGGCCGCCAACAGTCCTATGAGAATATCGCTGGATTCCCTGTCCTTGACTGACGAATTGGAGACCATCGCGGAGGTGTCAAACGCGTCTTCCTCCGATGTCGGTTCCGCATCGGGGCCCACCACCATGCCAGCCATCAATTCCGAGGGTATATCGGCTCACGATGCGCTTTCCATCGACAACTCGGTCATTCTGTTGGCGGACGACAACGCCGATATGCGAAAATACTGTCGCTCGATATTAGCGAAGAAGTTCAAGATTGTCGAGGTGGCTGATGGGCAGGCGGCGTTGGATTACGCTCGCGAGTTCTCGCCCGACCTTATCGTGTCAGATGTCATGATGCCTCGCCTTGGTGGCTACGAGTTGTTGAAGCTCCTTCGAGAGGATCCAGCGACGAAGCTTATTCCGATCATTTTGCTAAGCGCACATGCTGGTACCGAAGCACGCGTAGACGGACTACTGGCAGGGGCGGATGATTATCTGGTATGTGATTCAGCTGCAGTATCACAGACGCCTTGACTCATTGATCATCGCAGGCGAAGCCTTTCTCAAGTAAGGAGCTTTCCGCTCGAGTCAATACCCATCTTCATCTTGGTAAAATGCGCCGGGAGTTGGAGAAGCAAGTGCAGGAGCGCACCCGGGCTTTGGTAGAAAGCGAGATTCGCTACAGGAGCTTGGCTGAAGAATACTCTGCCGTCACCAACGTCTCGCCAGTCGGGATCTTTTCGTTGACCGCAGAAGGCAATCTCCACTTTGTCAACCCTCCCTGGCACACGATCTCTGGACATTCTCCCGATCGGCCGCTCGATGAGTGGATGGATAGCATACACCCCGACGATCGCGAAACATCTCTGCAGACGTGGAAAAACGCCATCACCAATGCGTTACCGCTTTGCGTAGAGTTCCGTTGGCTCCACGGCGACCGAACCCAATGCGACGTTCGCCCGCAGTTCGACGCTAATCATAACCTGACCGGCTGGGTTGGATCTCTGACGAACATTGAGGAACGCCGCCGCCTTGAGATCTTGCATTTGCAGGCTGTCGAGCAGCGAGCAAGGGATGCCGAGGAGATGCGCCGGCAGCAGGAGCTCTTTATCGACATCACCAGCCACGAAATGCGCAATCTAAACTCCGGTATCTACAACTCCGCAGACCTCGTCGCTGGCAGCCTGCAGCAGATGCAAACTGCAGCTCGGGAGCTCCAACAAGGCCAGACAGTTGATCTCAACGGTCTCCTCTCTACCATTGAACAGGATCGTGAGGCGGCGGAGAACATCATGCTTTGCTCCTCAGCCCAAGGTCGCATCGCCGATGACATCCTTCGATACTCCAAATTGTCGATGGGGCTTCTCAGCATCTCTATGATCGACTTTGAACTCGTAGATCGCATCAGCGATGTTATTGCGATGTTCAGTCTGGAGAGCACCCAGAAGCGCATCGAGTTGTCACTGTCTGTGGGCCCCGGCGTCGCCGAGCACGGCATCAAGTGGATCAACGCTGATCCTCATCGACTTTCTCAGGTCCTAATCAACTTCCTGACCAATGCCTTGAGGTTCACCGTCACTTCGGCTGTGCGGACGATCAATGTCCGCGTTGACATCACTGCGAGCATGCCTCAAACAGATCCCAGTATGCGAGTCGGTGATTTCGACCCGAGCTCAGTGCCGGAGGGCTCCCTTTGGTTGAACTGCAGCGTCGTAGATACGGGCCGTGGACTATCTCCCGAGGACCAAGCAAGACTCTTTGAGCGTTTCGCTCAGGCGAAGCCGAAGACTGATGGCGTCGGTGGATATGGTCTGGGCCTCTTCGTTTCCCGCAAAATCGTAGAGCTTCATCATGGTTTCATCACTGTCGAGTCGCAAGAAGGCGTAGGATCAGCTTTCAGCTTCGCGGTTCCTGTGACGAAAGTGAACCCTCCCACCGAGTTTGAAGTAGTGTCAGTGGCGTCTCCACCTGCTCCGCCGCCGCCGACTCCACTAAACGGACCAACGACGCCGTTCAAGCACCCTTCGGCTGTCTCACGTCCAATACCCTGCGCCCAAGCAGGCCACATTCTCGTTGTTGAGGACAATCCCGTTAACACCAAGGTGCTGGTGCGTCAGCTGACGAACAGTGGCTTTACGACCACGACCGCAGAGAACGGGGAAGTCGCCATCAATATTCTTCTCGCACGTCAATCGGATAAGTCAAAGCCAAAGATTGATGTCGTGTAAGTAACATCCCTCCATTCTTTCGACATGAACTCATTTATGTGCCGCAGTCTGATGGACATTGAAATGCCCGTTTGCGATGGTCTCACTGCAGTCGGACAGATACGCCAGTTGGAGAAGTCTGGTGCCTTGGGCCGCACCAAGGTCATTGCAGTCACTGGAAATGCGAGGCAGGAGCAACTCGATTCGTGTCGCGCGGCAGGCTTTCAACACGGGATTACTACCAAAGTATGTCCTCTCCCCTTCTACTAGATCAACGCTAACGCATATCTTAGCCATATCGCTTGCCCGAACTCCTCAATATGATTGAGAGCGCTCGATCAACGCCATGAGCACACCTAGAACTTCGCATATTATATCATACTAGTGCTTCCTTCTCCACTCCTTATCTTGGGTTTTCTTGGGCTCGTGTTGCGTTTCTATTCTTTTTCTGTCATATCATTTTATTCCTGTTCTCTTTGCATAGACACATAGCATATAGATGTTACCGAGATTCAAAACATTGTATAACCATCCAACATCTGCAGAACCATCATAGCCCGGTGCCTCGGACTGTTATAGCTTCAATTGCCGTGGTTGACACAGCGTTGCGGAATCGCTAAGAAATGGCATGTATGCTATTGGCAAGAACGTACAGAAGAGTAAGATCCACATAACAGAATGATGTCTACAACCGTAAGTGATTCGGTAAGACACGGCCTGCGTGGAACGAAACCGGGCTGAACCCAAAATATACACTGGACATGAGTCTGGCATCGCATAATATCCTATGCTTTGAGAGCAGTGACTGGGGCCGTCAAGTCGACTACTCATAGCCAGGTGGAATACTACCCGCCACGCGGCCATCGCTGTAGTCTGCCTTCATCCTGGCGATGACACGCGCAATGTCTTCAGGAGGCACATTGGCACTACCCAATCCACGGACAAAGTCGATCTGTTCGTCGGTGAGCGACACGGGCGGGTCGGGCGCACTGGCGGTACTGCCTATCCATGACAGCGCCGCCGAAGCGCGAGGTTGATGCTTCTCTGTTGGGTAGTTGGGCTGAGTGGGCCGTTGCGGAGGTGTACGAGCATGTTCGATCGCCCCAGCGGTTAACGGGGTGAAGTGTAACGGCACGGCAGCAGGTGTCAGTGTTGAAGGAGGGGTAGCATAGTCGAGAGTTGCGCGATGGGAGGACCGGGCGAGAAATTGTAGCTGTGCACAGTCGTGGCCTCAGGAGAGAGGAAGTATTTGGGTTCATGATCGACATCCGAGAGGGATGGTGGCTGGGAGCGCTCGCGATAGTGCAGGCAGAGGGCCAGTCCTATCAATGCCGCGAGTACGACAGTGCCGCCTACTGCACCGCCTACTATTGCACCAATCATCGAACTAATCAGATTTCATGAGAGCTTGTTTCACAATATATGGACGTAGAGCTTACTGTGACTGAGACACAGAACAAGAACCAAGAACCTGTAGCCGAGGCCATCGGCATGGACATCGTGGACGTCGGCATTGTCCCTGTTGCTGATGGTATGGTCGAGCTGCCATTGGTCACGATTGCAAAATCGAATATGAACCCACTCGGAAGGGGACCGTCGGGGCGATAGGTGTTCAGGTTCGCCATCACGGTATGTTGTACGGAGGAGTCCAAGCCTGCGATGCTAAATGCAGAGACATTGTACATCACTGGCATCGGTACTTGAGTGAATGTGCTGGCGTCGAGGCTGCCATCGATCATGAAACTCGTATTCATGTTGCTTCCATGTTGATGGCGTATATTTCAATGCCAGATCCTTTGGTACGTCATAAATACCTCTTTCGAACAAGATGAGCTTCACACTGACCTTGGAAATATATTGTCATATGGCAGTCGCTTTCGCTTGCACAAACAGCATCTAGGATATGTTAATGCGCATTCGAAGAAAGCGAACGATCAAAGGAGCTTACATGTACTGTGGTATGGTCAGATTTCGAAGCAATATGAGGTAGTTTTAGACTCACGCCGTCAAATCATAAGCTTGCGAGCTTCCTATTGCCAGATTGCCGAGCTCTGTTACTGGAGCCCAGTTGCCCAAGGAGTAGCCTACTCTGTTGTCTCGGTCGTCGATGATGTAGTTAGCCCTCACGACGGCCAGTACCCACCAGAGAGCAATGCCGAGTAGAAACATCGTGTTCGACTGAAGAACCTGCAAAAGCAAAGGCATGGCCCTAAATCAGCCCATATGTGCATGAAAGATAACTTGTGAACGGGCACTACGTGCCTGAGCGGATTGAGAACTCTGTGGCGTAACACAGTTGGACATGTTGTAAATGATCAACTTATGATTTGGCACGATGTGCCTATCATGGTGCCCCATCGGGCACCCATACAGACCTACAAAGGCAGATACGGCGTTCAAACAATACACCGTGAGAATGATCCAAACCAGATAACTGGAGTGATGACCGCGGCGCAGAACGTTCCGGAGTCCTTAGACTCAAACAGGTAGAAACTCTGCAGGGGGTGCGAACATGAGTTCATATGGGCACGTATCGGAGTTGATTTCCGAGAGCAGGAAGAGCGCATGATCGTAATAAAGCAGGCCTGATGTTGTCAGAAGGGGGTGTAAACAACTCTTCACAGCTCTGTACTGCCGAGAACCTAGACCACCAGGAATGCTGAAGTCCTTGCCGGCAATTAGTTCTGATAATTCTGACGATTAGGTGGTGTGTAACGGAAAGGGAGCTCGTGCATGTAGAGATCAACAATGTTTCATGGATACATAGTCTCGTATCAGGAGTGCAACGTTTAAAACCACTTGAGCCGTCTGGGACAGGCAGATGCTGGATTGAATCGACCCGAAAGCGGATGTGGTGTCTGCATTAGCATCGTGAGTGTACAAACAAGACAGAATGCATGAAGGACACGCACCCGAGACACATCAGCTTCAGCCGCTGTTGCCATTGTCCTACTCCCTCCTCCAATTCCGCCGCGAGCATGCACTGCGTCATACCGAAGTCTGTTTGTTGGACACGCCGCAATGATGAAAGCCGGTGCATCGAGCGCGAACTTTGTCAAGGTGTTATGCTTTCATGAGGGTTGAAAATGGGTTTGTGGGACGAAGTATTTTTGCGACAAGCACAAAGCTCCGTGCACTGCTAATCATGTAGGGAGGCGTCGTCAATGAGTGAGAAGAGATAGGCCAATATGTAGACCCACCAATGCTGAATGTCGAATCCCGAGATATGACGCGAACTGCATCGTCTAGATTGTGGGCTAGTTGTCGCCATTCAAGTGAACCCTGGCCACGATTCACGAAGTTGAGCCGCCCGTAAGGATACAATCACTTTTCTTCGAAGGGTTACCCATAGGGATTGATAGAAACGACCATGGTGGGAGATGCACTGGAAAAATAATCTTGTGATGAAGTGTAGTATGTAGAAGTCATAAGTGGTCGGAAGGAAATTCGGTCGCGGCCTGAAGACATGGCGGAGTTGCATAGTAGACTTGGATCCGGAGCAGCCACACGTCCGACTCCCCATTTAGCCACCATGTGTCTTCTGTTACCACCACACATCTCAAGCTGCTGACACCAGCCTACGCAACAGCGACCTAATCCGTAGCTTTGGGCTGGACGATGATGCCCCCAAAGACTCGTGAAGTCATTTTTGAGGTCTATCGATACCTATAATACTATACTTTGAGGCCCAGCGGATATCCTCGCTCCACCTTCCCAGTTCAACAGTGCCGATATCAATACGCACAGCTCGGTCAAATACGGACACGTACGTTCATTATGGACTTCTTGTTCTGTACACATGCGAACCAGACAACGTGCTTTCGATTGCACCGACGATGCTGAACTTGGTCGTATCCTTCGGTTGGCTTCAAACTGTGCCTTGCATATCTTTTGAAATAGCAATGCAGCATGCATGAAGATCCTCGATGGGTGGAATTCCGGCCCAATCTTGCGCTTTGGTCCTATCAATTTTGGATAGCAGGTGCGTGTTACTATCGATTAAATGATGAGACCCATATGTATAGTGTCACGGACCTCCGAACAGCGATTCGTGTCAAGAGCTTCCAAGCCCTCCGTGAATTTCGCTCTAGCATAAAGAAGCTGTGCGCAGGTTCTCTTTGGCGATATGACGCTTTCCCTCGTGGCAAGATCACGCACCTTGTTTGTGCCGCATTCATGCTTCAAGACAGATATCGAAGCTCCCTGGGTCCCTCGGGCTGCAGGTGACGCATTCGCCGAACAACTGGATTCCTCTTCAAGGGCAAATGAGCCACGTTGATGACACCTTTTGGAATTGATCGCGCACCTGCCTGTATTATCTGAGACCCCCAAACACCAGCCTGAAAGATAGAGTAGTTGGCAAGCGGTGCTTTCCATCGGGAAGAGGTCCTCTTTGGACCAAATAGAAGCTGGAGGAGCCCCGAGTCAGCCGCCCGAGGGGGAAATGACCACTCTTTTCGAGATGGCCTGCCCGCCTCTGCAAAATTGTGGCTCGGCAGAGCGCTCGTCAGGCAGCCCTTGCCACCGGGCACGCGAAGAACAATGGCTTCTTGGAATGCATATCAATGCACGAAGGCCGTGATTGCTGTGATGATAGATCGATGAAAGCCTCGTTGTGGTACTTGCCACACGAACAACTTGCCACAATTCAGCTCCGGCTCTTTTCCTCCTTCATGAAAACCACACACGCAACCACCACCTCATATTGCCTCAATCTGAAATAAAAACACACCACCATCGCCTTTCCGATCTTACCACCACTGGCCTGTCCCATTTTACCTCTACTGCTACGTCCCTCCAACATTGCGCCTGGTGCCACAAAACACACATAGACACAATCCATTCACTTATGGCGGAAACAAACCACGTTGAATTTTTCCTCGACCAGCTCAGTCCGAGTACATCCGACACTGGTGGCACGTTACAAGATACCCAGAGAGGACGAGCTGACTCCATTTCCTCCATCTCCTCGACAGAGACGGTTACCCCCTCCGCTCGGTCAAGAGCTCTCAGCAGGACCGGCAGTACAAGAGGGAGACCGAAAGCTTTGACAAGAGAGAGGAGCTTCTGGGGAGAAGACGAGTTTCCGGAGAACGATAATACCGAGGCTGCGGACGACCAAGCTGAAGTGGGGCTGGTGAGCGGCGAAGGTGGATAATTTCTTTTGAATTTGGTGGTTGGTATAAACGCTGACGATGGAGTACGTGAACAGAAGTATATCGTGATATTCTCATCCAATTCCCAACCACTTTCCACTGTGGCCAGTGCGACGCGGCCGAAGAGCATGTCCCTTCCAGTGCCACCGGCCCAACACTAATGAATGAAGCATCGGCGCCGCTTTCTTGGGAACCACCTGCAATCGCATCCGCAGAGTACGCGGGAAATGCGGTTGAGCCATCCGTGAAAACTATCTGTATGGCTACTCGTCTACATGATCCCGGCTGCAGCCCATACACAGTGATAGATTCGCAGCAGTACCTGCGAGCTCTATTCTCGTTTTATATTATGATGGAAGATGCTACTGCTAGGCCGACACTGGGAGGTACCACCATCAATTTCGTTTGGCCTGGTCAAGATCCACACCGTCAGACTTTCTCCGCCAGATATCGGCCAGGCAGCAACTACGGCATACGGGTTACTAAGGCCTGGAACAGAGGCATCTTGCAACCACACTATCTTTACGAATTAGACTTCGAAATTCCGATTCCTGTTGACTGGTGGCAACGAGCTGGAAGAGGGCAGTGGAAGCTTACCGGGCGGGTTCAGGTGGGACCAGGTCGCTTTGCCTCAGTGACTTATCACAGCCCCCTTGCTGAAAAACAGGCCATGGACATCTAGAACGCAATTGGTATGACGATCTACACCCCAATACGCCCCATGCCCTCTCAAACTCACACCTTGTGTAACTAGCTTGGTGTCTACCATATGTTTAAAGATCTTGTCTTCCTGAGATTATGAATATGCCACTACCTTCAATGCTAATATCATCCTGTATCTTGCTTTATTTAATGTCGCAAGACTACCAAGTGAGCAAGATTATGCGAGTGGCGAGCGCGCACAAGATTGTGCCCGTTCGGCAATCGCCGCTCGCCATCGGCCCGAATGCCCTGCACTCTATCTTGGGCCAAGGATCTGCGTTCGCCGTACACGGATATCCACCTGACCCAAGCTCCTAAAACCAGCACCCTCGAGTGGAAAGGGGAGGCGGCATATCGTGTATATAGCGCAAATAATAATTCCGAGACGATGACTAAACCAATTCCCTTTTATATCACCAACGCACCTCAACCTTTCCACTGAGGGGCTGGCAACACTTGTCGTGGGAACCGTCGGAAGCCCTAGCCTAGGGTTACGAAAACCGTTTTTTAATCTCGACAGCTGTCAGTTAGTAAAGGCCTCTTTTGTCTTAATCATCGCGAGCTATCACGCGTGAGTCACAACAACCCCTCAGTGAGATTTCCCTGCACCAGCCTGAGCGCTACGTCCCCCCACTCCGCGCATAGGAGTGGAAGAATGGATGATTTATGTAGAGTACAGCAGTGAATAGCATTTGTAGTACGGGGGAGCTATGACAAGGCACAGTAAGAACACAATATTGTTGTCCCTCGAGAGCCCCGGTGCCTCCGTCTCACGCAGCAGCCGTGCGCGGCGGGCATTGCGAGCATGACAAGGTGCGTGCGGCGGGATGCTAATCAAGTAAAAATCAATTAACAGGGGGGCCACTTGATAGACGAACATTGATGAACAGAGCTGGATGCAATATCACTAACATAATTCCTGTTTGAAAACAGCCTCTCGGCTGCAGAATATCTTCGGGCGGATTCCAGCCGATTGGGGGGATGGGAGACGCATATTATTGACTTTAGCTAGAGGGACATGGCTAGGTGTGACGATGAGAGAGACTAAAGCGGCAGTTCGGACTCGGATGTATACTACTTTAATTACACAGCCGTCATAGCCGAGAGCCCTGACACATGATTAAAAAACGGTTTTCGTAACCCTAGGCTAGGGCTTCCGACGGTTCCCACGACAAGTGTTGCCAGCCCCTCAGTGGAAAGGTTGAGGTGCGTTGGTGATATAAAAGGGAATTGGTTTAGTCATCGTCTCGGAATTATTATTTGCGCTATATACACGATATGCCGCCTCCCCTTTCCACTCGAGGGTGCTGGTTTTAGGAGCCTGCACCTGACCATGCTGTAGGCTAACTCAAGAAGATACAATAGCGCCCTGCAGGCGCCTTAGCACCGAACAGCATTGTCAGTCCTATCATGCCTCAGCGCTCCTGCACTATCACGCTCCAGCTTGAACGTGACAATGATTACAGGTTTCTGAACGACTTGCGCATGGCGAGCGGGTATCCGGCAGATCATCCTGCACATATCAGTCTTATCACTAGGCTCAACGTGTCCTCTGAATCATCACTGTACTCAGAACAAGGAGAGCTCGAAATTCTGATAGAGGAGCTGCAGCGCGTAGCAGATTGCACAAGTCCTTTCAAGTTCGTGTACCTGAGCATGGATCCATACAAGCCGTTTGGAAAAGGAGCAGGCTGCGTTGCCTTAGCCGTCAGGAATCTTCCGAGTCTCACGAGCCTCATCAAGGCGCTTGACTCGAGGTAAGATATTCATATATCTTACTATCTCGAAAGATCTGACCAATCGTATGAAGCTTAAAGCAACAATTTGGATGGGCTCGACAAGACCGGAATTTCAGGCCCCATCTCACTATAGACAGCTCTGTGATGTCCCTCCGCAGGATTGCCAATACGTGCAACGCGCAAAGGATGCGTCATGGAAAACCTTTTGGTGGCTACGCTACTGGTTTGGAACTGTGGGAGTACACCGCGGGACAACGGGTTCTTCTCAGAACTTTCCCGTTCGGGGAGGCGCGGCCGACTCAGGGACAAGTTTTGTTCGCAGATTTTCATTGCTCACAATTCCTGTTGCTGACGCGCTTCCTTGTTCGATGTCTATTTAGGCCGCGGTCACGAAAGGCCGTCATCGGGTTTATCTGCGTGCTGATCAGCGCAATGATCATTGGCGCATTGTTGATCCTGGCTCTGAAGAGACCCCACGCTCTCAGTCAAGCTTTCAAAATGATATTGGGGTGGTTCCATAATCTAATCGACAAAGCGGAGATAAGTGACCCAGACAGCCTTGGGTTTTATCAAGAATATTTGTTTGCCAATGCATAGCATGGGGTGGCAGCGCCGCGGTGCTGAAGTCCTGTGGCTGTGCCATGACATGTGGCTGGAGCCTGGCAGTCAAAACATACTCTTCTTGCACCACGGTCTCTGGTATTAAGGCTAGCACATATACATGTAAGAACATTCCAAATGCATTAGTAATGATGCCATGGCCAGCCAAGTCTGCGATTCATTCAGCAGCCATTTTCAACAGCATTTGTGTGTGACGCGGGGCGTGATGCGTTGAAGAAATTATTTCACTGGCAGTTCTCAACAAAAACATCGTCAAAGTATTATACAGTAACACTTCGCATCCCGGTAGTGCTTTAACAAATCAGACAGATAGAAATTCCAATTGCTGAATATTTGATGAGAAATTGAAATGCAGGTCTACAACAGTGAACAGGAGCGCAAACCGTGGTTGAAAAAGAATGGTAGCAGCTGGGCAGCACAAGTAGATCCAGACCTTGCAAGTCATCATGCATTGGGAAGAGCAGAGACATATTGCACGATATTCCTAATGCTCGCACAGAGAAAAGGTCGTTTCACGAAATTTACCGTCCAGCAACACGTCGTGACTCTTCCTCTCCTCCATCAGCTCCAACCTTAACTTCTTCGCGTCCTCGAGCGAAATAGGGAAATCCTCCACTTTCCCCGTGACCTCCTGCATGATCTCCAGCGGCAGCTTACCCAGCGGCGCATTGGTGCGTCGCAGCTCATCTGCCCACCAGTCGCGCCGCTGGCATGGCACATGCGCACTCGAGATGATCTGGATATGCGGGTCGACGAGGAAGAGCGCGAGGATCTTCCGGTGCCCAGGCTGGGTTGGGTCCGCAAGCTTGAACGGCGCCACACGATGCTGGAAGACATTTGGAAAAGTGATGAGGCGGCCTTCCTTGGTGAGAACCTCGCCGACATATTGCACCGAAGACTCTTCGTTCTCGCACCCGAAAATCTCCTGTAGCCACCGATGCTGCCCCTGTGCATAGCTGAAATCAGCCGTCTCAGAGTCCGACTGCTGGCGGAACGCGAGGCGGCTCTCGGTGATGTTAGCACAATCATAATAGTACAGCGCGCTGGCGCAAATGTGCTCGTTCTGTCAGAGTTTGTGAGTGTCCGGAGCCGCCTAGGAGAGGAGGATACACGAACCAATTGGCCTTCGACATGCCACGTTCCGCCACAGTACTCGGGCTTTTCAGGAGTGAGGTGGATGTTCGCAAGTTTCACGATGACTTGCAGGCCGTGCTCCGCATATTGCTCGCGCAAGTTAAGCAGGTCCTTCTCCTCGGGCTCTTCGAACTCGCCGACTGTTGGCTGGATCAGCGTCAACTCTTGCAGGCGCTCTTCATAGGTCTCATCGTCCTCCCCAGGATCTTGAGCTGGCCTGTTCTCCGGGAGAATATCATCGGTGCTCCCGTACTCTGGACCTTCGAAGGGAATGCGAGTCGGTGTTTCGCTAAAACCGCCCTTGAGAGGATCGAGAGTATGATTCCACATCACAATTGCTTTCGCGATAATCTTCTCGATTACGCCGTAGAGAGCCTTGTGTTCCCCAGGGTGCAAGTTGTTGATATATGAGGTGATCCTGATGATTATCGTATCAAGAATTTCTGATGTTCGTCGGAATTAACAACTCACTTCACTTCGTCGTCGTCATCAGTAAACTCGACCTGGCACGGAAGCCACTGGAACTTCCTGCTGAACGGATCTCCGTGCAATTCCGCATGATGGTATCCCCGCCTTGTTGGAACGGGCAGGGCAGGCGGAACGGGCAAGACTTCGCCTTTGCCGCATAGCGCGACGGACTGCTCCAAACTCACGATCGAGTCCTTTAAGATCCTGGTCGTCCCATACACTACCGGAAACAAAGAGGGATGTACCAAGTCGAGGACAATGTCATCGGAGCCCGGGTGCCAATCTTGATGGATAGGTCCAACTTGCTCCAGGGGTGCAGCAGCAGACTTGAGCGCCAGCCGCAGCTCCTCAGAGATGATACTGTCTGATTTGACAACATCTCCGTCATAGGCAGTCACGAGGCCATTTTCGCTGAACTGTTGTGCCTTGTAGCGGAGCTCGCTGATACAGTATTCGACCATTTCTTCCGATAACTCGTTGTCTATCGCGTCGGCATCTTCATCCTCGGCCTCATCTCTCGCGCCAGAAGCGGCTGTTGCTTCTGACTTCCATTTCGCCACGATCGTCTCATCGAAGACCTACGGAAAATTTAGCATGGGCGAATGCAAGTAATAAATCGACCGACCTTGCTGTTCCAGTCTGGTTTGTCCGTGATCTCGTTCATGAGCCGCATCATCGCCAATTCACGAAGGGGTGTCAGTCGCAGCCTTATGTCCGTCAGTTTACGCCGTGAACCGATCTGCTAAACACTCACTGGCTGGTCTTGCAGTCAAGGGCATTCGGGAAAAGTTCGCCTCCAAAGCCCTCTTGGTGATTTTCTCCAACCTGGACATTGTTGGCTTGGATGTGGGACGGAGTGAAGTCTAAAGAAAGACCGAATCCTGGCAATTTCACTGGGATGTTGGAGGGCATGATGGGCAAGAACGAGTCGATGCCAATTATTGCGCGAGGTGAGGTCCTTAAGTAGCCATGGATGTGAGACTTTCACAAGTTCACAAGCCCGAGTCATGTCTCAATTGCCACGGCAAGTCAGAGAATGCCTTCACCAGCACCACCATCATACACAGTCATTTGAATAGTCCGCGTGCTGACGTAAATCCTCGTGGGTCAGGCACAGTTGCCGTATATGGGAATCTGCTTGTTGAATTACGACTTGCCGACTCGCCGAGACTCAAGACTCTGCGATAACTTAGTCAAAGTAGCATACAACAGATGCCAGCAGAGCATGGTATCGGTAGATGATTCAGATTCAGCAGCCGCTCTATCCAGCAGACAGCGTGAGTCATGACTGGCCCGTAGTGCTTGTTCTCTCGTTCGCGCCACCTATTCTCCGCGTTCCCTATTTCAAAACCGGAGGAGCTTTCGCCAGCGCTGCGGCGCACGCAACATATCGGTGTCGCGGACCGTTGGGCGGTCGGGGGTCTCGGGTGTGAGAGTTGCGCCGAGAGCCGTATACACCGAGTTCGTCCCTCAATAGTCCGCGTGTTCAGCTTGAAGGTGCCGGGCACGAGAGAACGCGTGCAGTTAGGATATAACGGATGCTGTTTGTAGGGAAGGTATTGACGAGCATGTAAATTCATATACAAACGGTGGAAATCTGAGGAGAATAGGAGTAGACGAATAACACAATCCGATGCAAGTGTATAGCATTGTAAAATAGGCCATAACGGGACAGTAGCAGGAGCAGTATGGCCGCACTAGCAGCCTTTAGATCGTCTACCATCGAAAAGAGCGGCTATACATCACACGATATCCCTAATGTTCACACAAAGAAAAAGTCTCCTCATGGAATTTATCGTCCAGCTTCACATCATAGCCTTTCCTCTCCTCCATCAGCTCCAGCCTCAGCTTCTTCGCGTCCTCAAGCGAGATCGGGAAATCGTCCACGCTCGCCGTCACCTCCTGCACGATCTCCAGCGGCAATTTTCCCGGAAGCGCGCCGCTGCGCCCCAGCTCGTCCGCCCACCAGTCACGCCGCTGACACGGCACGTGCGCACTCGAAATAATCTGGATGTGCGGGTCGACGAGGAAGAGTGCGAGGATCTTCCGGTGGCCAGGCTTGGTCGGGTCCGCGAGCTTGAACGGCGCCACACGATGCTGAAAGACATTCGGGAAGGTGATGAGGCGGCCTTGCTTGGTGACCACGTCGCCGACATATTGCACCGACGATTCTTCGTTCTCGCATCCAAAAATTTCTTGCAGCCATCTGTGCCGCCCTTGCCTGTACCCAATGTCGTACATCTCAACTTGCGATTGCTGGCGGAATGCCAGGCGGCTTTCGGTGATATTGGAGGAATCGTAGTAATACAGCGCCGTAGCGCATATATGCTCGTTCTAATCCATGTGTGAGCCATCAATACCACCCAGAGGGCGACAATGCACCGACCAGTTGACCCTCGACATGCCACGAGCCACCGCCGTATTCCGGCTTCTCAGGAGTAAGGTGGATGTTCGCAAGCTTCACGATGACCTGCAGGCCCCGATCCGCAAATTCCTTGTGCAAGTCGAACAGCTCCGTCTCCTCGGGGTCTTCGTACTCGCCGACCGGAGGCGGGACAAGCACCAGCTCATAAAGGCGCTCTTCATAATGATAATCATTTTCCTCGGGCCCTTGTGCTGGCCTGTCTGCTGGAGCAATGTCGTCGATATTTCCGTACTCGGGGCCTTCAAAGGGAATGCGAAGCGGTGTTTTGGCGAATCGGACCACAAGAGGGTCGAGGGTACGGTTCCACAGCACGATTGCCTTCGCGATGATCTTCTCGATTACATCGTAGAGGGCCTTGTTCTCCTTGGGGTGTAAATTATTGATGTACGAGGTAATCCTGAACAATTATCGTATCAAGCATCTGGAATATTTAAGTCATACGACTCACTTTACTTTGCCGCTGTCACCCGTGAACTCGACCTGGCATGGAAGCCACTGAAATTTTGTGCTGAACTGATCTGGCGTGTGGTACGCACGTGTCCATGGGATGACGGGGACAGGCGGGACAGGCAATACTTCACCTTTGCCGCACAGCTCGACGCCTTGGTGCAAGCCCACGGTCGAGTCCTTCAAGATCCTAGTTATCCCATACACTACTGGAAACAGAGATGGGTGAACTAAGTCGAGGACCATGCCGTCCGAGCCCGGGTGCCAATCTTGATGGATAGCTCCAACTTGCTCCAGGGGCGCAACGGCGGATTTGAGGGCCAGACGTAACTCCTCAGAAACGATGTGGTCCGATTTGACAACATCGCCGTCGTAAGCGGTCACGACGCCCGTTTCGCGGAACGCCAGCGATTTGTAGCGCAGCTCGCGAATGCAGTAGTCGACCATGTCCTCCGATAGTGCGTTGTCTGTTGCTCGACCCTCTTGATCCCCGGCCTCGTCAATCGCGCTGGAAGCGGACATCGCTTCCGACTTCCACTTCGCCACGATTTCCTCGTCAAAGACCTGCAGCAACGTTCTCTCAGCATGGGCGGAATATTAGCAACAACTTGGCTGACCTTGCTATTCCAACCCGGTTTATCCGTGATCGCGTTCATCAGGCGCATCATCGCGAACTCACGCAGGGGCGTCAATCGCAGTCTGATATCCGTCAGTTCAAGCCGTGCGCTGATCGACTAGAAGACTCACTGGCTGGATCTGCAATCGAGGACGTTCGGGAAGAGTTCACCTTTGAAGCCTGGAGGCTGTGGGTAAGCCTCAGATGGAATGAAGCTCAAAGGAAGTCCGAATCCTGGCAATTGGACGGAGTCGCTGGAGGGCATGATGGGCGAGATTGAGGAGATGCCACCTATCGTGTAGGGCGCCTTTCTTAAGTTAAGTATTCAAGGCGATTACCACTTCACAGGCGAGTCATTTCCGGATTCCCAAGGCAGTTTAAGACCGTTAATATGCCACCCTAGCCCCACCATCACAGAGTCATTTGAATAGAATCTGGCCCTTCAAGGATCAAAGCATGGGTGGCAAAGTTTCTACAGAGAGTGTGATAACCAGTTTGTGACTTGCAAAGTGGCAGCGCTGAAGCATGACTCGCATTTCGGTGTATGCCGTCGAGCACTGTCGAGCGGGATACATGGACAGTGTTGCGTGACTGGGTTACGGGTGACACTGACAAAAAGTTGCTGGTTATCCCACTGGCAGGCCATGGCTCAGTCGACCACACATCGGAAGTGAATCAGAGCAAACAAGAGGCGCGCAGAGAGGTCAAGGCAAGGTCGAGTCATACGCGTCGGCTGCCAAGATCGGACGGGCGCGGGCGGCCTTACGTCAGTTGTTGTCGGGTGTGGCGCGGAGCCTGATATGTTCAAGTTGCTGAACCAGCCTCTTCAGTTGCCTGACTCGAATGTCAGTCAAGCTCTGATACTAATACTTGAGTACGCACAATATCAGTCCCGCACAGATATATGTTCTCCAGGATAAATTTAGCTAGAACGTGCCCAGTCCCCGATTCAGAATCAGTTGGCCCTGGTGCCACAGCGGGAGCGAACGGCGAATTTGATTGCTCGCAGGGTGCATCCAATTTTCCACCCACTGTATAGTCTACAGAAAACTAGCCTCCTATTTCTGCATATCCACTTCTTCCGATCCCCCTTTGCCTACATGACCAGTCCATCGTAGCCACTGGCGATGCTGAAGTGCTTTTCGTTGTGACCAGTGCGAACGCATACTGCACGGCTGCTTGAGCGGTTGCATGTCCGCCGCCCCACAAAGACCTGCGGGTCCTCCTTTGCCCAACTGTCTTCTCTGAGAATCGCCGAGCACCGTCTTCGGAAAACAGAGGGCATGCTTGTCACCACTCCGCCTTCCTACTCAAATACGACGTGCTGCCCGCGACGAAGGATACAGCCACATGAACAGCCACGCTGAGCATCGGAATTGCCTCGCATATTTGCACCACGTCCTCCCTGAATTCCGGAAGAATGTCGGCGCTCGTTATCGTCGAGCTCGCTCCGAGGGTGGGGCTTCTGAACATGTGGCGAGTACGACGAAGGCAGGGCCCGAAGTGCTCGATATGATCAATACAATGCGTTTGCAACATTGTATATCGTAGTCATAAATGGACTGCTTTTGCATGCAGATCGAGCAGCAGCGCACATGAGACCCACACCGGCCCGCTGTGCCCCACATCCGGCTGCTCCCATCCACTCAAGAACCCACCGGCCCCACGTCCTCCGTGGCCCGCCCACCCATCTTCCGCCGCGCCCGCTGTAATCAGCAGTGAAGCCGACGCACACCCGGCTCTGCGGACCGCAGAGGCGGCTGCGCCTGGACTCGCCACAGACGACGGCGGGCGCCGCGGCGCATGCCTGCGTCCGCGCGCACCAAGCCGGCCGCCGCGACGGAAGGCGGTCAGCGCAACGGGGGGTTGCGAGCAACGCGCGCTTCCGCATCTCCGCCCATCCACCCCGCGTCTCCGTGTTCTTCAGCATGCACCGACCAGCCGACGCGCACCCGGCTCTGCGGACCGCAGAGGCGGCCGCGCCTGGACTGGACAGATTACGAAAAAAAGCACGAGCGTCGCGCGCGCGCGGTTCCCACGCAGGGCGATGGGGTGGCAGCGGCCCCCCCTTTCGCATCTCCGCCGCCCTCTGCAGCCTTGCCCCTCGCTGCTCCTCTCGAGCATACTGGCGAGCGGGTGCGCCTGGAACCACGCTTGCCATATTATGCAGGCGGGTGTGGCCCCGTCTCCCATGCTATCGTCCGCTCCATCGCACGCACGCAGAGAGTGCCGTGCACGGGAGAACGGTGCGGTTCATGCAAAGCGGCCTGGTGGGTAGTCAGACGGTTCATGAGGGGATGCTGCGCGCTTCAGACGCACCATACGTATAAGTCTTAGGCCTGTATTGAGGAATGCAGTGCGAGCTTGGAGGCGGCTGCATCGACACTTCGCCACCTCAGCACGCTGGGAGCGGGTCCGACGCGCGCCCGGCTCTGAAGACCTCAGAGGCGAGTGCGCCTGGAACCACGTATTCCTCACTACGACGAAGCGGCGCTGCCGTCTACCAGTTTGAGGCCCTCGCACCCCCGGCTCTGCGGGCCTCAGAGGCTGCTGGAACCGAATGGCAGGCGCTGCGGCACGCCAGAACGGCTTGGCCATCCGCGGTGGGCTGGTGGGCGGCTGGGTCAGGTTCGCATTTGAAATGGGAGGGCTGTGAGCCGGACGCACCATACGTATAAGTCTGTATAAGTCTTAGGCCTGTACTGAGGAATGCAGTGGTTGAGTGCTGAGAAGAGCTGTCTGCAAGATCCGTGGGCGATCGGCATTGATCGATATGGGGGAGCGGTGTTAGAGCAGAATGGGCTGCACGCAAGATCCGTGGTGCATCCGGGCTCGTGTGAGCACAAAGTATGGGCAGCGAGCTGGGGCGCTGATCCCTTTCGGGGCGTGTCGAGCGGGATACGTGTACGCGGCCATGTGCCAGGCGCGTGGCCGACGCGTGGCCGCCGCGTGGTCGGTGGTTACTCCGACGCGCCCCAGTCCTGGAAGCGGCGCAGCAGCGAGAAGGCGGTTCGAGGGTATAGTGGGACCCGAGGACGCGCGACTCGAGGATGTGGTAGGTTAATATGCAGACTGTGCTCGCCTGCCTGCGTCATCGAGGTCAAGATCCGAGTCTGCGAGCCAATCAGAGGAGGCAGTTACGTCAGCGTCCCATTGCGGCGCTACCTCCCGAGGGCCCGACCCCGCCAAAAATCAACTCAAATTGCGCGTCCGCGTCCCAGTCCCCGTCTGCGCCCTCGCCGTCCCCCTCGCCGTCTCCCTCAGCCCGCCACCACCTCCCACGACGAGCACGCTCCTTTGCAGACCACTGACGCCGCGGAGAGACGCACGGAAAGACCCGCATCACCCCTAGAGGTGCTTATCTCTGCTCCTTATCTCGCCCTGCAATCTGACCTAAGCCCGCGCAGTAGATAACGAGCCAAGATGTCACACGCCTCGTATTCGTCCCACTCTGCATCGATCATGACCGAGGACGAGGAGGACTGGGAGGACTACGTCCCCGGCGGCTACCACCCCGTGCACATCGCCGACGCCTTCGCCGGCGGCCGCTACGTCGTCGTGCGCAAGCTCGGCTGGGGCCACTTCAGCACCGTCTGGCTCGCACGCGACACCAGGTGCGTCCGCGCCATCCTGCCGTGCGATGGCGACTCACCCCCCCACGCTAACCGCGATCACGCGCAGGCTCAACCGGCACGTCGCGCTCAAGGTCGTCAAGAGCGCGCCGCGCTACACCGAGACCGCGCTCGACGAGATCAAGCTCCTCCAGCGGCTCATCACCTCCGCCGCCCCGCGCGCGCCCGGCGCCGCGCACCCGCACCACACGCACCCCGGCCGCTCGCACGTCATCGCCTTCCTCGACCACTTCCGCCACGCGGGGCCCAACGGCGTGCACGTCTGCATGGTCTTCGAGGTCCTCGGCGAGAACCTCCTGGGCCTCATCAAGCGCCACCAGAACCGCGGCGTGCCCCTCCCGCTCGTGAAGCAGATCGCGAAGCAGGTGCTGCTGGGCCTGGACTATATGCACCGCTGCTGCGGCGTGATACACACGGACCTGAAGCCGGAGAACGTGCTCATCTGCATCGACGACGTCGAGAGCATCATCCAGAGCGAGCTCGCCGCGAGCGCGAACGAGCTCGCGGGCCCGGGCGGCGGCACGAAGCTCGTGGGCGTGCCGCCGAGCAAGGGCCGCGGCGGGAACCAGACGCCGCGGAGCGAGAGCGTGAGCGTGAGCATACACAGCTCGCAGCCGCTGCCGAGCCCGAGCTCGAGCTTCGGGAGCAGCCCCATGCTTGATAAGTGGGCGTTTGGCATGTCGAAGATGGCGCCGGGCGCCGCGAGTGGTGCGAGCGCGCGCGAGGATGCGAGTGCGGGCGATGATGCTGCTGTGGGTGCGGATAATGTCGAGGAGGGCATTACGAAGATGAGCATCGATTCCCGCGCGGAGGTCCCGCCGCCGCTGCCCCCCAAGGGCCCGTCCCTCCTCAGCCAGCTCGCGCCCGGGCACGCCCCGAGCCCCTCCACCGACACCGCCTCCTCCGCCCCCGCCACCGCCTCCGACCTATCCACCACCACCGCGAGCACCTCCACCACCGCGACCTCCCTCGCCCCCGACCCCGCCGCCCTGGAGCCCTCGTCCCTGGCCACCGACACCTCCATGGCGACCTCCTCCTCCTCCACCGGCCCCGCCCCCGCGCTGCTGGACGGCACGGAGCGCATCACGGTGAAGATCGCGGACCTGGGGAACGCGACGTGGGTCGAGCACCACTTCACGGACGACATCCAGACGCGGCAGTACCGCTGCCCCGAGGTCATCCTCGGCGCGAAGTGGGGCGTCAGCGCGGATGTGTGGAGCGTCGCGTGTGTGGTGAGTCCCCCTCTCCCCCCTCCCATCTCGTTTTTCTTCCTTCACGCGAAAACAAAGAAGAAGCAGCGCGCTGATGTGTTTGGGAGCAGATCTTCGAGCTGATCACGGGCGGGGACTACCTGTTCGACCCCGCGTCGGGCTCGCGCTACAGCAAGGACGACGACCACATCGCGCAGATCATCGAGCTCATGGGCGAGATCCCCAAGACGATCGCGTTTGCGGGCAAGTACAGCTCCGAGTTCTTCAACCGCAAAGGTCAGTCCCCCGTGCCCTCTTTGTGTTCGCGAGGAACCCCCCCTCCCCCTCTATATGCGGGAGCCCACGCTGACAGGCTCAGCAGGCGAGCTCCGGCACATCAACAAGCTGCGCTACTGGCCGCTCGAGAGCGTGCTGCACGACAAGTACCTCTTCCCCAAGGCCGACGCGGACGGCATCGCCGCGTTCCTCGCGCCGATGCTGCGCCTGCACCCCGACAAGCGCGCGCGGGCCGGCGAGCTCGCGCACCACGTGTGGCTCGAGGGCGTGCGCGTGCAGGGCGAGGCGGACGTGGTGAGGAGGGCGGAGGCGGCGGAGCGCGGGGGCGAGGGCGGGGAGGAGGCGGAGGCGGACGCGATGAAGCCCGTGGACGAGCTCGGCGCGGACGCGGGCGAGCGGCCGGCGGCTGCGGCGGCGGGCGCGGTGGGGGGCGTGCCGAAGCTGGGGCACCCGCCGGCGACGCAGACGGGCGCGGCGAAGGAGAACGCGGCGCGCGCGACGTCCGCGGGGCGCGGCGGCAAGTCGGGGTCCGCGGGCAAGTCCGCGTCGGGCTCGGCGAAGCGCGCGAGCAAGGGCTGACTCGTCGGGCTCGTGCTGTGTGCGGTTTGGGTCTGGGTTCGGTTCGGTTTTGAGTGCAATTGATATCTATCTACATACCTGCTTACAGTTTGCCATACAGCTACAGTTTCGGCGGTCTCGTTGCGCTCGTGTTGTACACTTGCATTTGGCCTGTTATATACCTACAGCATTTTGTTGTTTCTTTTTCGTTTTGCGCGCCTACTACTTTATAAACGAGATACACTAGAATTTCTTATCCTGGTCACGTCTGGCATGGGTCGTGTGCGCTCCGATAAGGGGCGCCACAGTCACACGAGCGCGCCGATAGCGGTCGCCGATGTCCTTCCGAGTGCTCAGGGAAAGCATTTCTTGCACTCGATACGTAAGTAGCGCAGCTCCACAGTCCCTAATGGCGCCCGCGCGATAAGCAGCGGGGACCCGTGTGGATGCTGATGGCGGGTGCTTCCTGATGCGCGGGGATATCGATGCGGGCCGCGCGATGCTGTCTGGACGTTTGATGCGTGCAGGAGTGGAGTGGCTAATGCGGGTGTCCCACTCGCGGTGATATAGATGCAGAAAGCAGAGCGAGATAGGATGCCGAGGGCGCTGAGATAAACGAGACAGCCGGCTATGGAGCGGGTTGGCAATTTCATTGGCTGGGGTATGTGGCAGATATTCAAATCGGCGGTATCGGCTTGCGGCGAGTGTGAAATCGGGTATATTTTGTGCTGTATGAAATAGCTATCTCTGCCAGTTTTACTGGTATAGTGGATGTTGCAGGGTGAGAACGGATCATGCAATAGCCGAGATGGAAGGGCTCTTGACTCGCAGTAAATCAAATCGATATTGACATGTATGCAATATTTGCTAGGGAAAGGAGAAGTTATCCAATTAGCTTCGTAACATATAATGATCTATCAAACGATAAAGGTAGATTTTTTTTGAGTGTGGCGTGGCTGATGGTGGCAAGGATTCATTTGTGGTCAGATTGCCTTATTTTAATCCAGATAAATGACTGCACAGCGAAGACCTCAGGATGCTAAATTCTGTACAGGACAGGTTCTTACTGAGCCCTGAGGCCTGTGGGTTGACTGAGGGTTGACCATTGATAAGAACTTCTTGAACAGGTCAGGCTCCGCGCCACAAGCCAAATTGCCAATATGTTCATGGCGAGCGAATTATACACTCGAAGGTAAGTTCATAAGTTTGCCGTTGAAACTGCATCTATGCCATACATCTTGGCCAACTTTGAGATGATACTCAACGCGATTCAACGCGCTGCAACAGGAATAGTCTTGATGCGTACAATCCCAACTCAGCCACATGGCACAGCCACGGAGCTGCTGGCACGCGTGCTACGACATCGGGAAAGCATTCAGACTTTGATCTTCGGTTGATCATTGCACGATAATTCATGTAATTCGTATATTTGAATATCATCCTGACACTAATATGATATAAGTTAGTTCAAAGTGAATACGG
>JACXVL010000606.1:0-11058 GCA_014898675.1 Athelia sp. TMB
ACCGCCACCGCTTTCAGAGGGAACGCTCGAAGCTGCACTTGAAGCCTCGCTCGCGCATCAGACAACGCCCGCCACCGTCCTCCGCGCCGCCGAATCACAGTCTGATGTTCTCGCCCCTGTTTTCGCCCCGGCACCTGCTCGCAACGTGGACGATCCCCAAATTACTGCGTTGCGAGCAAACCTTGATGAGACGCACGCCGCGGTTGCCGCTCTTCGCCGCCGGCTCGAGGAGGTCGAGCGGCGCGTTGCACGTGGGGAGGAGCTCGCTGCCTCGGCTTCTTGCTCTCCTACTTCGCCTGCCAGTTTGCCACGCAAGGCGATAGCGCGCGCGCTTGCGTGGGTGTTCCCTGCGCACACGCGATCGCAGCGCAAGATCGCTGCTGCAGGGAGCAAGAGCACTGAGGATCCGCCAGTTAGCGCGCTCCCGGGGTACGTCCTCCTCGTGAGTTTGGGCATGTGCGCCGTCGTCCTGCGTGTCGTCCTCCGGCGTGTGGGCCGGAGTAAGGGCCTCGGGCTCGGTGCATGAGCGAATGCGTAGTGTGCTGGCCAGTTGTCTGCTGGTGATGATTATTGCTTGCCTGGACTTACAACGATTCACGATTCCTACGACCTTTCACGACCTTAACGACTTTCGGTAACTTTGTGCTGTTTGCTATCATATTGATCTCGGTTGTGTGATTTGATTAATACTGTGTATGCGTTATATACGCATCGTTTTCTCGGTTTTTCTCGATGGGGGTGCGCAGTGGACCAAGTTCAGACTCAAGATTATGACAAGCTTTCGACAGCGTCTCGGCAGCGTCTCAGCTGCAAATAATACACATGGGATAGCTTGAAATCTTGCGGTGTGAGTTTTATTCAGGCGTGTGCGCCTAAGGATAGTATGCACGTTTCGAGGGCGTCTGAGTAAAAGAGCTAGTTCACAGATCATTGTATCAGACATTGTGACGATTTCTCTCGTATATATAGATCTGCGAGAAGAGTCCAGCACGGTGGCAGGCGATTGGTCTCCGAATCATGATTATCTATGCATCAGATGCCTGACCTGCTACCATCGCAAGCAACACATCCTTGTCTTTGCTCTCATTCACAAGTGCCCGCAGCTTCCCTTTTTCATCACGGAGAAGTTCCGCAGGACTATCAAATTCAGCCTTTTGGACAACGATGAGCTGATGTCACAGGGGGTAGGTCCATGAGACGACTCACAATACGACCAGCATCCAAAACCATCTATCGTGAAATTTCGAATTGTTCAATGCCAGCAGAAACTCGGAAAAACAGCAGACTTACGATTCTGTCTGCGTCCATGATGGTTTGAAGACGGTGAGCAACAGTAATGAGCGTAACGTCGGAGCTCAGCTCGTTACGGAGCGAAGCCTGAATCACCGAGTCTGTCTTATAGTCGATGGCAGAAGTAGCTGCGTATCCCAGTTCTCAGTTCTGGTCATCGCGACACATACCCAAGGTCGATCTCACCTTCATCCAAAATCAGAAGCTTGCTTCCGCGCACTAATGCTCTCGCCAGCGCTAATATCTGGCGTTGACCGACAGAGAGGTTACCACCTCCGCTGCTAATCTCACTGTCCAGAGTGATCTGGCCTTCGGTCATATCGCTTTGCAAGGAGAAAAGTCCAGCACCGCGTAGAGCATCATTCAAGGTGGCGTCGTCATATTGATCAAAAGGATCTAAATTCTGTCTCAGTGTCCCGGTGAGGAGCTCAGGCTTGTAATACGGAATTAGCAATATGTAGTAAGAGCAAGAGTCAAGTGCTCACTGATTGAGGAATAATTGTGATATTGGATCGCAAAGCATCCAGATTGAGCGAGTGGGTCGGGAGCCCATCATAATAGACACTGCCCTCGGTGAAAATGCAGCGCAGAAGCGCAAGAGTGAGAGAACTCTACAGGAATTCAAATCAGTCATAGGGTAGGATAAGCTGGATAGGATGTACTTTTCCACTACCGGTGCGACCCACTGCAGAAATGGTCAGTTCAAATGATAAATCTGTAGCTTGAAATAGATACCGATGCCGATGCGTTCGCCCGATTTTATATGGAACGAGATGTCGTGCAATACTTTGGGGCCGTCCTTGGTCGACCATATTAGTGGCGATAGATAGTAAAGATGATCTCCGCTCACTTTGGAATAACGCGCTGATAGCTCTTCAACCCTCAGTTCGCCGCTGGCTGGCCAATATGCAGGAGCTACTCCACCCTCACTCCAAGCTGGCTCTTGCTCGATAACTGTGAATTCTTGAATACGTTCTAGGCTGAAACGATATATTTAATTACATCGCCGGGGTTTTCTTGGTCTACCCACCTGCTACCTAAAAGGGCAATATCAGTCATTGAGGGTTATTGGGGACAAAGAATACACATACCACTGACTTCGAAGTCGTTCAAACGTCTTACCCACCATAGAATATAGCGAGTGAAAGTCGCTGTTTCAGCAACACTTGAACAAGTGCTGATAAAGAAGATTAGCGAGCGAGCTCACCAGCTAATGTCAGAGAGAAGCCAGCGCTGGATGCACTGGATGAGGCAGAGCTGCCGTAAACAAAATAAGCGGCTAGGGCCGCGGTCAATGCAGCACTCAGAACTTCGATCCGAAGGCTGATCCAGCTGGGCCAAAAATGTTCAATCAGGGCACAGGTCAACGCATCAATTCAAACTCACCATGCAAGATTATAGAAGGTTCTTGCGGTGCGCGTGTATTTGTCAATCCGAGTCTCTGAATCCACTTTGCTGGCCGACTGAGCACCATAAGCTCGAATAGACACTATTATTCGCTCCAGTAAGTAAACCTGCCCATGATGAGACGCACTGACCTAATCCAGCTATGGCAGCGCCAAAATGTGCCAATATAGGCGATCGCGAATTATTCATCTCCCGCTTCACAGGAAGTACAGCTCTGGTATAAACGTTTCCACACCAAAGACCGAGGCAAATCACCAAGATTGAAGGGAAAATGAAAATCGGAGATATGAACACAACAATGCTCAATTTCACGACGATGAAACAGCTTAGAGCGACCACCGCGTGGAAATCATTTGCAATCGGGCCATCCACTATCCAGTGTGTGAGTAACATCGCGGAAAGAGCGCTGCGCGACCCACATGCTCTGATATCGTTGGTCAATCGACTAACAATTCGCCCGAGAGGCGTCTTATCCAACCATCTTCGGGGGGACAGCAATATTAGATGTATGAGCTCGTCAAGATCCGAACGACATACCGCAAGGTTGTTCCAAGAACCGCATCTACAAGCTCGCGATGCATCATTCGTGCTAAACGAAGTGAGCCATGTATCCACACCAAAGCCGTTCCTGTGTATCTGCCGTTCCTGAATTTAGCACCTCACAAGATGGTGTGTGCGAATAGTCTTACAGAATTGCATTGAAAAGTAATCCCCCCGTGTATATGACCATGTAACTAAAAATATGTGAGTAGAGCATACACAATACATCTTTGACCGCTTACTATAAAACCGAAACTTCGTTTGACAGGCGAGTCTCATATTGAGACGCCCATACACCTAGCCACCAAGGTCCAAAGTTGCTCACGAGTGAGTCGCTAAATGTCAAGCCAACGTAAATGGCCCAAAAAACAAATGGGTGCTCGCCCCCTGTTTTGAAAAAGAAAGTTTTGACTACGTGTTTATTATGTCAGTCTCTTGGTTATGTCGATCAAATAATTCTTACGGGTTGCCCAGGTCATACGGCCCTCGGCTATGTTTTCAGCAACGATGAGCGTTCCATCCGGTTTCGTTTTCTCGATGTCCGGATCGATCTCCGCGACTGCCTTGGCTACGATCTCCGTTTCACTTGCTTCCTCTTGCGCAAGAGTTTCGTCAAGCACTAGTGCTTCGGAGATGGTACCTTGGCTGACTATACGACCATCCGTTCCCAATGACAGAACGAACTGTGCGATTGGCCCGACCATAGCTATATTGTGAGTCTAAAATATCATGATTCCCGCCCGTGAGCAAGCAGACATATCACCAGGCAAATGAACTGACCACCAAGATAACAGTCCTGCCTTTGATCAGATCGCCTAGAAAGCATTTGTCGACTATCCACTTGCTGGTGTGCACATCTAGGGCAGCGAGAACCTAAAAAGGATGCGTCATTTGATGGGTCAAGTCCTACGATGCTGAGTCTCGCTCACGTCGTCAAGGAGAAGTATTTTGGCGGAGGAATAGACCGCCCGGGCAAGAGTCACGCGAGCCTTTGTCTCACCGTAAGCTACCTGACCCGAGAAAGACGCAATTACTTTACCTTTTGGCCACCACTGCATGAAGACGGGAATGTTGGTGGCATTATTTTTGCAGAGCGCAGTCACTTACCTAAGAGTCAAGCCCTTCTCACCCACTTCTGTTTCATCTCCCGCATCGAAGAGCTCGAGATCACGCATCAATGCGCATTGGTACAAGACTGGATGGAGGGTAGATCACAACGGATTAGCAATTGGATTTGCCTTTCGGCTATGTGTCAAGTCACCTTTCTTATACCGCGCTTCATCGTAGGGCGCGCCGAAAAGAATGTTATTCTTCATTGAGTGTGAGAAGTCAAGCCGGAAGTAAGACCTGCGAGAAGTACAATACCTTGATTGTATCATTTTGCACCCACGATTCCTGAGCAGCGTACGCTATGCCCCCTGCTCGTGGAAGATTGAACCACGAAGTAGAGCCAGCTCGGATGAAGTGCATTTCTCCTGGTAAATGGCATTATATGGATACAACAGCTTTTTCTGCTCTGAATGACGAACCAAGCAATGCCATAAGAAGGGATGTTTTCCCGGAGCCTGTGGGGCCGACCACCATATTAAAAGCATCGCGTTTAAAGATGACTCTGCCATCTAACTGTAGCAAGAATTGTCGTCTTGAAGGGGTTAGAGTGCCATCGGAGCTGCTTCCTGACCAAGAGAAGGTGGCATTAAAAAAGCCGACGACCTCGTCATCCTCTGGCCCTATGCGGGCAGCTTGAACATCGGGCGAGTTGCTTCCTTCAGCAAATGCGTCCAATATCTCGGTCTAGAGAGACGTAAGAGATAATTAACTCAATATTATCTCATGCACCTACATCGTTGAGAAAAGCGTTCAGTCTGTCCAAAGATACTCGACCTACACCAAAACCTATATTAAATACAATGCAAGACGGGAAAGAAAATGACTGACCTTGGATGCATGCAGGTAAGGATTGAAATCCCATGAATAACTGGTCTCGTAGGATATCGAAAGCTTCAAGCGATCAATTGGGGATTTAGGTGAGTCCATTGATGATGGGGGAAATACGCACCGGCTATAGACCCATAAACGCTCGCAGCTGAGAGTTACCATCAGAACTGTGTGCTAAGGTGATAATTGCGTGCAGCTACCTGTCAATTCCTTCTTCATTATGACAGTATACGTCGCAAATGTTGCCATCATGGTAAGAGGCTGTGGGTGGATCCTGAGTTACTGTCCGCCTAACATGCAAAGAATACACTTGCCGGCATGAAGAAACTAGAAAAAGATCAGACGTAGCTTAAATGGTAAATATACAGTGACACACTTGAAATTCGTGTTGATCATTGTGAAGACGCGGATTTTTTTCGTCCAAAACAACTCTTCGTCCCGAGTATTTCGCAATCGTTCATTCATTTTACCTTCCCAGCCAAACAGCTTGACCATGCGCAGTATACCGAGTGCTGATGAACCCCATCTCAAAGACCGTTCACTGCCACTGGGGGAAATACATACTTTCAGTGATTTTCTGGATACGATCGTCTGTCTGTAATCAAGTGGAGTCTTAGTATAATATAGCCGCTTAGTGTCGAGAATTTAGCGAACCGTCTTCATTTTCTCCCTTTGCGAGCTCTGCATCTGCTTGGCAACATAGCCGGGTATTGGCAAGCAAATGATCATGATGGCAATCCCCACAAAAGAGCTGTCAAGGCAAAGTTAGAATCTGGTAAGGCAGACGCCTAAAAATTTCACCTCCATCCCAGGATGCGGTACAGAAATGTCACGCATAGGGCGATTTGCAGTGGGACATACAGTGCTGAAAAGACCTCGGCGTCAGCAATGGCGGGCCCCAAAAACCATTCAGCTTACTAAGCCACAGCCAATTGCGCCCGTCCGTGATGTTGCCCAAATCTGTGCTTACAAGGTTGTTGATCCTCCCAGTGAGGTTTTCGGAAGGCCTTTGGGATGTGGTTTTGCCTTTCGCCGATGACATTGACACTGTATCTTCACCTTGCAGCTTTTTCTTGCCCTTGCGAGACGGTGTTGCAGTGTTGGTGGTTGTGATAGTTGTAGATTCAGCGAGAAAGCTATCCGCAATGGATGTAGAATCCGGGGTATTAACCGTCGAAGGAGTAGGGGTATTTTCATTGGTGGACTCGAGCGACTCTGAGGCTTCAGTTTTCATTCGGATGCGAAGAGCGTGTTCGAATACTAATCGCGTAATGATAGATTCAGTGTGCACTGACATCCTCATCTGCATTGTTTAAAAGGCGTGAGCGCACAGCAAATTTGCACATAGAATGACGTACGACAAGGTAGTAATTCATTTGGCTGATAATGGAATTGATCGTGGGTCCCATGAGTAACCACAATATCCATACCCATGGGCGAACGGTGGATCCTTCCCCCTCGCTCTGCATGTACCTGTGAATCAATGGCATCAGATCAGTGTCCATGGTGCATTTCATGAGCGGCACTTGCGCGAGCAATCCGCTGATACCAATGGGGCTAGCCATTTGAGCGAAAGCCTTGTACTGCGGATAAGCTTAGCACAAGTTGAAAATGGGCTATTCATACCTGCAAGATTATCCAAATGCACTGCTCCATGTACAAGTAGCCTATTAGGAATCTACATCAGTGTGAAAGCCCCACAAGGGCCTTGAGACTTACGGTATACGCTCAAAAATCCCCAGAAGATATGCCGTTTCTTCTTAGTTGCGAACGGGTCAAGTATCTGGGGTGCGATATACCAATTTAGCGATGTAAGTAGAAGTACATCGAAGGCTTACCGGAAACGCCTTTTTGGCCAAATTCCTCGCCTCGTCGCTATCGGCGAGAGGTGGGAGTTGGTCGAACGCCAAGTGAGAAACGCGATTGGCCAATAAGATAATTGGATCCAAGAAAGTCCAAAGCGCTAGCCCTAGTGGCGAGGCAGTCTGCTCAGAACTGGGTTTCGGCGACGGGAACTGTAAGCTCTCGGATCAGCGACACTACAAGCTCGAAGTCGAGCAAAGTAGCTCACTTCGGGGTCAAAAGGAGTGTACGCGCGAGGTGTGAAGAGGGGTATCACAACTCCGGTGACGCCCAGTATACATATCATAGGCCAAAGAAGATCACCATCCGAGAGATCCACGGGCGACTTGTCAAATGTTCCCAGAGGATAGATGTCGCGATATGCGTATATACCGAATGTGACTACTAGCAGGAAGGTCAAATGATGAGAAGCGCGTTTTAAAAATCCCAATGCCGCAAAAGCAGCGAGAATCGTCGCGTATGCCTATTTCATATCAGTAAATAGGCCACCTTAGATGCACTACCGCGACTCACAAAAGTGATACACATGCACAGACGAACATAAAGTAAATCATGCTCTTCAAAATGAATAGCGAGCGATGTAATAGATAGACCAAAGAGCGCAAGACAGCCAATCAGCCTCAAAATATTCCATGCAAAGACTGCTCCATAACGCGTCTCAGTGGTCTGCGTTTGTGGACTGGCTGGCGCGCGTTTGGAAGAAAGCAGGACGCCTCTCAGACCGAGAATGGCCAAGACGCCTGCCACGCATGCAGGCGCAACGAGCGTGTGGGTCATATGGGATGTTGTGTGGTTGAACTGTTGAGGGTAAAGAGCAGAACCAGCTGAGTGATAGTAACAGGATAAAGGCACGCGTGAGCGCTAACAGCACGATGCTTTTGATCTCGGGCAGATGTCCCCATATTGATGGCCGATACGGCTCTGAGTCAGAGTTGACGGAAGATTGGAAGCAATCTGTTGTGCAGTAATATTGTGGACGCATGTGAAGACATGGTATCGATCAACGCCCTGATAATAGTAGCGTCTCGTACCAAATATACATGCGTAGAATTTCGCCTTATCATCGTCAGCAAATTTGATCATGGATGAACGTTGAACCTTGGTGCTCTATGTATCTGCCTGGTTCTGTAGGACCAGGTGGTTGCACTAGCTAGCGAGCCCTGGCGATGAACAGGCATAGATCATTCAGAACGAGTAGAATTAGGGGGTACGCGATGGTGGCAAGAAAAAACCTAGTTAATGTCGGTTTGAGTCGGAGTGGATTTGCAGTCGGCAGTCCCCGGTATGCTGTAAGTCTGTAGCGTGGTCAGGCGACCTTGGTCAAACCTTATCAGGCTGAACACGGTGCTGTTGCAATACCGACTCGGTACCGACTCATTCGACTCGAGAGGAGATCGAAAGTATGCCAACATTGCTACGAAATTGTGGTTTCCTCTGAATCCATGCAAAGTGCATCATTGTATATGTATATGAGTCAGACAGGGTATACAGTTGTGCTTGATGTATGTGTACTAAATCTAATCGAAGGAATGAAGAACTCGAATGTAACTATAGCAGAAACATTCTACTCTGAGTTACTAGCCTCTGCCTCTGCTCGCTTGTCTCTCATATTGCGCAGCATTTTTTGAGCTTTATCCAGCTCCACGCACGCCTTGTCCTTCTGCACGATTAGCTGATTGATATGACCTTCGAGTTCCTCACTGTCTTCCAACGGCATGGTAGAACCCCAAGTTGCCATGGTCTTGTAGGCGTGGTTCAGTTGATCCGCGAGGTCCGTATTCAAAGTGTGGAGCTCCCCCACCGACACCACCAAATTCTGTTCCATCGCCTCTATTCCACTCATGCAGATGTCTCTGAACGGGTTACGAGCAGAGTTGGCTTGTTTTAAGGGCCTAGATGGCGCACCGCTGGAGCTCTTGGGGATCTGCGATTCGAACTCGGCTCGGCTCTTTGAGAGAAGCGCGTCGTAGTTTGCCTCAGTTGTCTTGAATGTCAAACGCCATATGTGCTCCCATCGCTTGAACAGCCACATCACGACGATCCTAGCCTGCTCGTGGTCCCCTCCGACCACGAAGCTCGCTGCGAACTTCTCCGCCATATCCTCCGCCGTGTCTTTCATCTCGTCGTTCAACTGAAGTTGCCAGAGAAATTCCATGACGTAGAAGATGATGAAGCGAAATTGATGTGGAATCAACCTGAAGAGTACAGCTGCGATGGCAAGTTGCTTGCTTTCGACCTGGTGAAGTGGGGTCTTTGTGACCATCTCGGCGGGATTATTCCTCGCGTGTTGAAGTCGAGTCTCGGTGGGATTGACGCACCAGTGGTCAAGCATTTGGACGATCAGAGGCGGGAGGACCGCGAAAGGCAGAGTTCCAAGGTATTTGAGAATCGTAAACAGGATGCTGGCTGTCGTTTCACTCTTCATGTCCAACTCTAGAGCGTAGCAGCCACGGTCATCATTGTATTTTTTGATTAGATATCGACAGTTTTCTTGGTCAGATTGGCTAGGGAAGCCAGCTTGGTCGGCGAGGATATATTTGATGTCTAGTCTGCTCCGCAGAGCCTCGATGCAGTTGTAGACGATGATAGGGAGATCCACGGTCATGCCTCCGAGGAGGCAGGGAGTGTATGCATACATCATACTGTTCCGGCAGTCGACTCCAAAGACTATCTTCTGACCCGGGCCTAGGAGTTCGAAGTTGTACATCGTCATCAGGCATTTCCAATCCATGACTTTGGCAATTCCGGTTTCCTCTCTGGGTGCTTGCTGAGCGTCGCGCAGGATCTGGTCAAGGAGTTGGTAGTTCAATGAGATAGTCGCGGGAGCCCAGACAAAAGGAGGGGCTGGAGGTGGGTCGTATTTCGGTCTTGCATAGTTATCATCTCTTCCCAGATCTTCGGTAGAACGATGCTTGTGCTCTTGAGCTGATTCAGATGTCCGTGCGATTTCTCTGGTAGGTAGCTTGGATGTTGACACAGGGATTGACGGATTACGAGCATATGCGGAGTCCATGGCAGTTCACAGTAAGGCAAGATGAGGGCGGCGGCTTCCAGGGCGGCGCACAGGGTAATGTTGCACGCGACTGAGCAAGAGCGAGTTAAACAATCACGGGTCACCGCCTGTCACACTGCCGTTTTCCCAGCTGCGTGACTCGAGCGTGACGCTAAAGTCACGCTTCACGGGACTGAAACGTAACGTTCTTGTAGATGATTTCTCTTGTCCAGTAGACTATCTACAGCTTTCCAGATCTTCCTCTGTCTCCTTCGTGTCGCCCAAGGCATAGCACGACAGCATCACGAAAAATAGAGGAGACATTTCTTCTGAGATTAGTCCTGCCTGGTATGCGCTTCCGCGCCTCAATCGAGAACGTTCCCAGCTTCTTCCGTGCGCCATTCCACATACCGCGTCTGCGCGCAGCTGACGCGTCGCACCACCCCAGGCATCATCCAGGCCATCGAGAAGCTGCAGAAGAAATGCATCATCAAGTTCGGCGAAGAGGATATGAGCATCATATGCAATAACGACGCGAACGAGGGCGGCATACAGGTCTGGTCGTGCGTTCGATTTTCTCTTCATGCATCGGGAAGTGAAGCTGATGTTGGCGACAGGCAGATCAAAGTCGACTCTCTGTTCTCGGGCTATCGCATCCAATCGAATGCTGACAATGAGATAACGATGTCCGTTGCGGGCGAAGCGCTCCTCGCCGCCTTGCGCTCTGCTTCGTCGCCGTCGTCCACTTCTTCGTATGATACGACGGAGGTGGTGATGAAACTCGCGAAAAAGAACGAACACGCAGCGCTGAGCTTCGAGATCTCGGGCATGACCGCGCAGGGGCGGCAGGTCAAAGTCGCACACGACGTCCGGATTGACGTGATGAAGCCCGGGGACGTGGCGAGGCTGAAAGAGCCTCTCTGTCCTGAACCCGACGTCAGTGTCTTTTCACTTTCGTGTCTTCAAAACATTGCTTAAATGACTTGCCTTGATCAGACGCATATCTTGCTCCCGCCCTTGCAGAAACT